>CM041635.1:51126757-51137599 GCA_023333625.1 Bothriochloa decipiens | reverse complement strand
TTTTTTTTTTTTTTTTTTTTTTTTTTTTTTTTTTTTTTTTTTTTTTTGGTGATGGACTTGGGAGATCGCGTGGGTAACCGGCTAACTGAAATAATCATAGGAATGGCCATTGACGGGTAAGCGGATAGCGTTGCAGACTTGCAGTTGCAGCAGCTGGCTTATTCTGAAGGCGCTGTTTCCAACTGTTCCGCCTCTGGACTGATCGATCTGCACGCTGCGTACGTGGAGACAACTGGAAACCGACTCCCCTGTAGTTTCTTTGCTCCCGCCATGTTTTATTATCAAAACTCCCCCACGATGGATACAACACGCTCCCTCCGTCTTAAATTATAATACGTTTAATTTTTTATTTCAAATTTAATCACTCGTCTTACTTAAAAAATTTGAGTAAAACTAGTTAAATTTAGATCATTTTCGAAGATCTTTTATTAATAAAACAAGCCATAACAAGAGAAATAATATTTTAAATAAATTTTTAAATAAAATAAAATGATCAAATTTAAGATAAAAAATCAAACGAACTGTAATTTAAGACAGACTAACACAGTACATCATCGTTATTGTTTCTGTCGAAGCACGGAGCATGCAGAAGATAAAATAGTCCTGCTTCGTCACTGCGTGACGACCCGCGACAACGAAACTGGATCAATCAATCCATCGAAATAGACAGCGAGGTTACGTGTGACCGTGACGACCCTGCAGCTCTTGTTATGGCCCTGTTTGCGGCAGCTGCTGCTTTGCATATGCCAACAAGTTGTATGCGTATTCATGATAAGATAAAAGGGCCAGTGACACACTATTACACGTATCAACATATGCCGAAGTCAAAGCACTGGACGAGTAGCCTTGTCACTCCCAGTTGTTTACTTTTGTGCACGTTGAAAGCCGATGAACAAGAACGATCAGCAAGTCAGCAACTGATGCTGGTCAGAAGCTCTAGGCTGCCCTGTTTGTCTCGTCATCTTAGTTGGATTAACAGCTGTACTACAACTATTACTGAAATAGTCGAAATTAGCCGTGAGAATGATTAGCCGAACACCATTGACTCCAGTACTAGAGCGCTACTTTACCTTGCCAATTAAAACAAATTTGCACCTTCTTCTTTCTACAACTTTGATTTGAAATTTGAATCCGAATTTACTGCACGGCTGTGTCCGTCTTTGTAGCAGTAGCTCGGATGTTGCACGCATGAGCCGCTTCGCTCATCGCAGCGCTGCCACTCCCATTCCGCACCGCGCAAGACACACGGTCACGGTGGCCACGACACAACGTACCCGCGGAATCCACTCCATTATTATTTGCTCGGAAGGACGAGAGTTGACCACGCGTGGCTTCCACTCCCGCAGCATGAACGCCTCCCGGCACCGGCCCCACGTCTTCAGCCACGGGAGCCGCCCCGGCCCACTATTATAAGCATGCAGGCCACCGGCCTCCCCTCCCTTCCCAATTCCCCGAACACCTCTCCCACTGCGGCACTGCCTCTGCTATCTCTTGCTATCCCAGGTCATCAATGCAAGCGTCCATGGACCCTCCTCCCGCGAAGGCAGAGGCGGCGGCGGCGGCCGTGACCACGCCGCCGGGGATGCCGCCGGAGAAGGCCACCACGAAGGCGGCGAGGCCGACGACGCTGCTGGACGTGCAGGAGGTGGAGTGGATCACGCGGGAGCTGGAGCGTCTGCTGGCGCGGGAGCAGCAGAGCAGGAGCAGCGAGGGCGTCGACAACGCTGGCGCGGCCGGGCGGCATCGGCGGAAGAGGGCCAGGATCAGCCCCGCCCCCGCGGGCGCGGCACACAAGGGGGGCTTCCTGGCCGACCTTCTGGGGAGGCACGCCGTCTCCATCTGCAGCGGGGACGCCGTGGACCACAGCTCCGCCGCCAGCGCAGCTGGGGACAGAGGGCGCCGGCGGCGAGGAGGCCAGGGCGGCTTCCGCGAGGTGGAGAAGGTGTAAATCATCGTAGCGACTTTTTAGCGTGGTGATGCAACGGAGGCGTAAGTGTCGTTCTTCTGTAACCATCGCATCAAATTGCTTCGCCGCTGAACTCGCCCTTTCTGTAAATTGTCCCGTTTGTTACCGAGCGGTTAGTGGGTTTGTAATGGCTAATCATAGCGCTTACAGAAAATTACGCTACTTAATACAGTACTATATAATAGATGTAGTGGGTTTGTATATATAATGGCTAATAGATGTACATAGTTCTATACTTCAAGCAGCTTGGTATCTGTAACTTTGTTAGTTGGTTTCCATCCCAAGAAAGTTCAGACTACTACTGCTAGCGCTGTACCTTTGCTGGCTGAATGATGCACAATGGCAGGCGTAGGCAGTAGCAGAGATCAATGTGAACTTGTCGCGTTCAAATTCAAAGTTGCAGTAGTACAGCTCTTCCACGAGCAACGACGCAGTCGGGCTGCGCAAAAGCAAAGCTGATGGATGCCATGTTCCCCAGGAACAAGGTTTAAGGTGTGTTTGGACGGAGTCCAGAACTTGCCATACCGTGCCATAGCTTTCTTATCGAAGATTCGTCGCGTGTTTAGATTCGTCACGTGTTTGGTTCTTCGCCGAACTTACGGCATGCCAGAGCCTCAGCATGACGGTTTAGTTCATTTTTTCATGCCCAAAGCTGCCGAACCTGCGGCGGACGATTCGCTCGTCGCAACTGCGGCACAGCCACAACTCTGGCGTGGCAAGCGACGGTAAGCATGCAAATGCACCCTAATAGCGCGGCAGTTAAGATGCCATTTGTGAATTGTGATCAATGTCAGTACGTACAAGTACTAGTATCACGTTTTTTTGAGATTACCGTACTAGTATCACGTTATTAACAATGAGATTTGTGTCACCCACGAATAGCACGGAGAGAACCCCCTGACAAGCTGACACGAGTACACGACACAGCTACAAGTCTACGACCTCTCTACTTCTCTAGAGTCTGACCATTATTTGGTGTACCGTGGTTTGGGCCTGCCAGTACTTTGCTAGCTACAGCCCGAACTGCATCAGGCCCAACCAATCGCAACATGCTCTACTGTCATCGATCCGTTCGGAACTTAGGATGACTGAATCCGGCCCAAAACAACCAGAAGCGATCTGCCTTGGAATTGGAAGCGGAGAAGCGAGACTCGTGGTGCGGAGTGGCGCTGGCAGCTGAAGAGACCCCGAGAGAGACAGAGAGAGAGAGGGAGAGAGGACCGAGCTAGGTGTGGTGACCCAAATGGAGGCGGCCGCCACGTCGCCGTCGCCGGAGCAGCCGCTGCTCCGGCCCCCATCCCCACCGTATCCGCCAAATCCCCGCTCCGACGCCAGCTCCGGCAACCCACCTTCGCCTTCTCCCTCCGCGGCGAGGCCGAGCCGCCTCGCGGCGCTCATCGGGCGCGCGGCGGGGCGGCGCGGGCCCTCGATGCTGGTGCGCGAGACGGCGGCGCTGCAGCTGCAGCGGAGGCGCGCGGACTGGGCGCACTCCCGCCCCGTCGTGGCGCTCGACATCGCCTGGAACGTCGCCTTCGCCGCCGCCGCGGCCGCCGTGCTCGCGTCCTCCGCCGAGGAGAGCCCCGTCACGCCGCTCCGCCTGTGGCTCGTCGGGTACGCCGCCCAGTGCCTGGTGCACGTCGGGCTCGTCTGCGCCGACACCCGCCGCGGGACGCGGCGGGCCCGGGGCTCGGCCTCCGACGTCGAGTCTGCCGGCGCGGGGACGGACAGCTCGGACGCCGACAGCGAAGATGACGAAAGGGCGGAAGGGAGGAACATGTGGGGCACGATCTGAACACCAGCCTCTTATGTTCTGTGATGTGCTGGGATTAGGATGAGGGTTTATGCAGTGGACTCGAAACCATGCTTCCTTGTGTGTGCGCGTGTGTTGACTTTTTAACTGTTCTTCGTTATTTGGCTTACTCCTGCAGCCGTACAAGTCGTTGCGAGACGATGAACACATTGGTGTCATTTCTGTGGTGGATCATTGGATTCTACTGGCTAGTGTCAGGTGGGGAGGTGCTCGAATACGGTGCTCCAAGGCTGTATTGGTACGTTACCTTCATTTTTCTTGCATGTTGATTCTCCAATGACAGCATGCAGTTAGTTTGGTTGATTATACCAAGGTTTGAATTAAAATGTCATACTGGATGTTGATTAGAAATTTAGAATACACGAGGTGCATTATATATCTTATGAAAGTTCTAAAGGCCGTTAAATATGTGTCTAAGCCGCTTTGTTTCCATTTCAAATACTTTACAGTCAATACATGCATCTATATTTTTCCATAATTAAGATGTGAGCTGTTCTACTTGTCATCCTAAGTTCCTAACTACCTGCTTTGCAACTCATTGTGCAGGTTGACCGTTGTCTTTCTGGCCTTTGATGTGTTTTTCGCTGTGTTTTGTGTTGCTGTGGCCTGTTTCATTGGGATTGCGCTGTGTTGCTGCTTGCCTTGTGTCATTGCTATTCTGTATGCTCTGGCTGGCCAGGTAAGATCAATGAACTCCGATCTCAAGAAAAGTAGTTGTATCTGTACTTTTTCCATATGTTATCAGAGTCCTTAGTTCCTTTCATATTAAATATATGGCCTTTCATATTAAATCTGTAGGAGGGTGCATCAGATGCAGATATTAGTGTTCTTCCGAGATATAGATATTGTGATCCAACTGAGGATGGTGAGAAGGGGACTGATGAAGGTCTGATGATCCCTATCCTGAATAATAGTGGAATTTCAACAAGTGAGCGTATTCTGCTTCGTGAAGATGCTGTAAGAACTCTTGTACTATGCTATGATCTTTCTATGCCTATTAACAATTTTTTCCAGAAAAAAAGGAGCATAATGTTTATGTTGGCATTTTGTAAGGCATCAGTGCGCTGTAAATTTTGCTCACCCTTTGTCCATATTGGCATGTCGGAACAAAATTTTTCAACAATACACTTTTATTTGGCTAATTTTTCAATTGACAAACAGATTGAACAATGCTTATGTTTTTCAACGTTTCTGTACTTTGCTGACAGATCCTTTGTTTCTTCAGGAATGTTGTGTCTGTCTCTCATCATACGAAGATGGAGCTGAGTTATCTGCTCTCCCCTGCAACCATCACTTCCACTGGATTTGTATTACCAAATGGCTGCGCATGAATGCGACATGTCCACTCTGCAAGTATAACATTCTCAAAGGCAGTGACAGTGCATGACCAACTTATGCACATAACTTCCGCACACCATGTGCTCATCAACCTCTTTCAAGTGACATTCTCAAAGCAATGCAATGTCTTAGTGATTCTGATCTGGTTGTATGCTGTTTTAACAGCTGTGTCTTTAAGTGACAGTGATGTGTGTTATCCTGTTTAGGATGTGGTGATATATCCTGTAAATGGATGAAACCTAACTTACAGTTGCACTTGCTAATATTGCTTGTAAATATCTTTGGTGGAGTTGTTTCTGCGTATGATGGAATTGGAATTGTGCAATACTTTGTGATTCTATTCTTGTTGTATGCTGTTTTAACAGCTGTGTTTTTAAGTGACAGTGATGTGTGTTCTCCTGTTTAGGATGTGGTGACAACCTATAAATGGATGAAACCTAACTTACAGTTGCCCCTGGCCTCTTGCTCAGAGTTGTCTTCTGCGTATGATGGAAATTAAATTGGTGAAATACTTTGTGATGGGGTTCACTGTTCGCAAACTTCTTTATGAGCAGCTGGACATTGTAATATTGAGAATGATGCAGCGCTTGCCCATCTAAAAGCTCCTTCGCTTTGTTCTCTGGCCTAGATAACATTGCTGATGAATTCAGACAAAAGAAAATCTCGATGCTGCTCGTGTCCATCAGGCAGCACAGTGTTCAATTAAATTTCCACTTCGTATCTACGATGAGATTACTTCTGCTCCAATATGGTTATTCTATTCTGGTTAGCAACAGCAGGATCTCATGCAGTAAGTAGCAATAATACAACATGGCATGTATAGGCATTGCGCTTTAAGAGTCGTGCTACAACACTCTTTCTCCTAGTTTTTTACACTCTCTTCCAGGCCAAAAAAACTGTGTTCCAATAAGTATCATTCAGAGACAAAAAGAGAACTATAACAGGTTCGGATGGTAGCACAACCTTTGATTTGATAAATATTTTAGAACTAATGAATTAAGAAGCTGACCTAGAATGTAGATAAATATAATCACATTCAAATCTAAAAATAGAAATAGGTGCTCGGAAACACCTGTTAACCAGTATGAACAAAGAACTTGATAAACAGTATTGGTGAAAATATACTTTTCTTTCCTCTCATGCCTTTGTCGCTGAAGATGATGCCTTCTTTCTTAGAAACAGTTACAAGACAACATACAGGTCACTGATGTTAGTGATAAAACACACACTAAAACTACTAAGTCTTGCTTACACCCAACAAAGTATCTGCATCTAAGATGTCTATCCACAGTATCACACATATTCAAACTCTAGTGCACAATAAGCCATTCTATTGTCCTCAGATCAAGTAGTCATCTCCATAAACCTTGAAAAATGCTTCATACACATGGGAATTCCTCTCTCTGATCAATGTGCAAACATTGTGAGCATCCCGCCATCGTCTGCACTTGAAGTACATATGAACTAGCAAAGTCTGTAATACAACATTCATTTCAGAACCTGTCTTGATGAGACGAGCATGTATCTGCCTTCCATAACGCAAAAGCCCTTGGAACCGGCACAGGTTTAGAAGACCCGCCAAAGTGTAATGGTCAGGCCTAACACAAGCCAGCTCCATCTGACGGTAAATGTTTATTGTGGCAACAGGTTGTCCATCCCCAACATAACCTGAAAGCAATGTGTTCCATGATATCAAGTTCCGCTCATTCATCCTGAGAAACAGTAACTGAGAGACTTCAATACACCCACACTTTGCATACATATCAATAAGCTCAGTTTCCAGTACTACATTCATCTGGTTTATGACCCTTATGGCATGGCCATGAATTTGCCTTCCATATTCTCTGTACCTTCTATCACCACAGAGCCTCAGAAGGTTCGCGAAGGTATGTTGGTTAGACTTTATATTCACGGACTGCATTTGTCTAAAAGTGTCAAGTACTGAATCAACTAGCCCATTTTCAACGAACCCAGACAAGAGTGCATCCCAGGAAACATAATTCCTCTCATCCATCCTGTCAAATACCAATCGAGCAAGATCCATGTAGCCACATTTACCATACATGTCAACAAGTGCACTGCCCCGGATGACATCAGTATCTAACGCTCTTTTAATCAAATAGCCATGGAATGCACGGCCACTGTCAATGTCAGCCAAGTGGGCACATGCTGCAACTCCGCTGCCAAGAGTGAAACGATCGATAGTGAAACCAGACTCCTGCATTTGAACAATCATTTCTAGCGCCTCTTCACAAAGTCCAAGGCGAACATAGCTTGAGATTATTGTATTCCAACTCACTTGATCCGTGCTGATAGTTGTGTCAAACATCCTCCTGCAACTCTCCATGCTGCCACATTTTCCATACATGTCAATGAGGCAGTTCCACACGGTGGCATTCCTTTCAAATCCCAGAACGACTGCCATAGTGTGCATCTGCTTCCCTCGGACCAGGCAGCCCAATGCACCGCATGCCTGAATTGCCATGACAAGAACAGAAACATTCGGAAGCAAGCCCGAACACTGCATGGCCGAGAATGCATCCCAGGCTTTGTCCCACTGAGAAGAACGGGCATAGCCACCAATAATCACACTCCAAGAGACCACATTGGGCTGGCTTATATCATTGAACACCTTACTGGCATCATCTACCAAGCCAAGATCAATATACGCAGCAACCAGCGCAGTGCCTACAACCACATGCTGACACAACGAGCAGTAGACGGCCAGGCCGTGCACGGCTCGGAGCATCCTGCTGTCCCATAGGCTGGCGCAAGCTCTGAACACACTCGGTAGCACAAACCTACTCACCGGGACCCCCTTCTTCCGCATACTGCGGAAGAGCTCGACGACCTCCACATGCCGACCAGCGTGCGCCAGCGCCACGAAGGCCCCGCTCTCGCTCTTCCCGCCGCCCTCATGAGCCTCATCATGTCGCCTTGCGCTCTGGTCCCCCGTCCGAAGCCTTTCGTCCAACAGGTTATCTGCGCTCGGAATCTTCGTGGTGCTCCTCTCAGGCATTCTGTCCAACAGGTTAGGTGGGTTCACTGGGCCGGGGTTCTGGGTGGTTCTTGTGATGGGCAGCGTCATGAGTTCTCGCTGCAAGGTAGCCGCGGAGGCGGCGATGCATCGGAGAAGGTGGCGGCGCCGGCGCCGGCGGCCAAGGTCCCATTCGAGGCGGGTGGGTTCATGGGAGGCGGGATTGGAATCGGCGCAAGGGGGAGGAAGCCCCGGAGGATAAGGGCGCAGGAGACAAGCGGTCATATCTTGTTGCTGTTTGGCTAAGAGCAGCACGAAGCCGCGAGTCCCGACTACAAGTAGCGTGCTCTCTCAGCTCCTAATTATCAGCTTCCAAAATTCATCTGAGTCAAACTATTTAGATTTAATTAAATCACTAGAAAAGCTATATCAAATTAGTATTAGAGATATTATATGAAATATAAAGATCGTGTAGAGGTTAAAGTGCATGCAACATTTTTGTGATTATCCTTTATTAGTAAAATTATGGGTATTCTACGTATAAAGGTTAGACAGCTACTCTGTACATTTATAATTCAAACAACTTTGGTAGATGTTAGAATTCTAGATATTAAGTATAAACTACCACTTACAGCGTGTTTAGGACAGAACAAGTGAACTAGGTTTAGATCGTTTTCCTTGTCCTACACATCAAGTAATCTTCCCTTGAGAGAGTACATATTTTTTGTGAAAACAGTGGTTACAGTCTATTTTGCTTTTAGCATGCCCTGTACACTCAGTAAACTCCTGTCCTTTTTACATGCCCTGGATAATTTCGTTTCCTAAGTATGCCCTTTTTTTTACATTCCATTTTTGTTTAAAGGGGAGAATTATATGGCACAACGCATAGTCAATTCACAAGCGACAACAGTTTCACGCAGTAGACGGATAACATGGTCGTAACACTTGCACATTCCAGTAGGTGCAGCTCTTCATTGTTAGATAATAATAATATACATATACATGAGGAGAAAGGTCCAATTGCAGTTCCTCACCAGACCTAAAAGTCCGAAACAGCTAGACCAAATATATACATGAACCATTGGTACTCTCCCAATTGCCTCTTCTCATTGCAAGAGTAGCTACTGTTACACCTTCTTACAGGGCATAGATCCTCTTCTCATGATCAGAGAAGGCTTCCAGATCTGAAAAACCATCATGGAGTGACCAGGAGAAGGACTTGCTGCCACTTGCCCTCTTGATGCGGCGCTGTCTATCTTCGCCAAACTTGAACCGTGGGCGCAACAGCAGATAGGCTAGGAAAAGGAGGGTTCCAATCATGATCGGTCCTCCGATGGCTGATACCGTGAAGGCCATCCAGGCATGCTGCGGGCCAACTACAACATAGGCCAGCGAGATAAAAGCCGCACCTGTGCTAAGGCATGCCGTCCACATGAGCTTATTTACGATCTTGATAACTTGCTTCTGGGCACCAGTTTCCCAGGCAACCAAGGTGATTTGCACAACGACCACCGCGAGGGAAATGAAGAGAGCAGTGGCATTCAGAAGGCAGAAGAGACGAAAACCAGTAAGCTTGGATATATGAGCCTCACCAATGTCTCCCCCACTATTCACATCTTGGAAGTATTGACCTGGCAAATTGAATATGGCAACAAAGGCAATGGAAGCAATCAGGGTTGCTACCATGGTGACTGAATTGATGGTGTTCTGAATAGCTTCTCTATGAAGTTTCTGCAATTCTTTGCGAATCCCAGTCACTCTTTTATTGGTCTTAGCATTCTCGCTAAGTTGTGCTTGAACATTGTGCTTGATATCACTCACAGTTCTCCTCAGTTCTGATGCCTCATCAATTTTCCCCACATTTCTGGCATTCTTTGCACCAGCCTCTGTAAGCCACTCTATTATTTCTGTTTTAGACTCGCCATACGGAACTTTATCAGCCAAATCCATAGCTGTTTCATTTTGACTATTGATAGCATTAACTTCAAGTTTTTCATCATAGCTAAGAAGAAGCTGTACCATCTGAAAACAATAGTGACCAGCAAGGTAAAATAAACTTGGGAAGTCAAAGCAAAGCATGCTAGGAATCAAGTATGAACAATTCCCACAAATAATATAAACATATGTTCGGGGTTTGAGTAAGGTAACTTAGAATGCTAATTTATGTTTCATCATTAGATTATATTTGGTTTAGCTTCACTAAAAGACTCCATAAAATAGAAAAAGCAACCCATCATTCTGTGAGTTTGTGGATGCCTATTTCGAGTCTACCTTTAGTACTCAAGGTTCATTTATATAATATTTTAAGGCCTATGTGGAGTGGGCTGGACTGCTATAATTGTGTTGAGAAGCCACCAAATTTCCACTATAGTGATACCATAATATTAGCATCCACATACATCCCAGCGCCTTTGCAATGACTTAGTAAGATTAGTGGCAGATGGTTAGCAGCAGCAACTACTGTCTTTATAGTGCTCAATATAAGATGGTTATGCGTTCTTAGATATATGGTTGCACTTTCTATAGCTGCTCTGCTCCACTAAGAAACCACCATTGGTTACGTACGAGAAATTTTGAAGAAGAAAAAACTACTGCAAAATTCAAACAAAATTTGGAAAAAAAATACTACTGTTGGATCCTCAAAATCGAGTTTCTGGCTCCACCCCTAAAAACTGAGCATGTCATTCTAAAGGCTCTAATTCATATACTCCCTCCGTCCACAAAAGAATGTAATTATGGGATCCGTGCCGA
>CM041635.1:51109907-51126357 GCA_023333625.1 Bothriochloa decipiens | reverse complement strand
AGTATTACTCTATAAAAATATTATGCTTACATTTGGTATGTTGTGTGTAACAGATGCATAATATGATTGATCTCAGGTTACCCTCTGCGCATCTCCCTGTATTGGTATCCTCTCAAAGATATAAACAGATCAGAAATCCTATCACCCAGCATGCACATCATGTTAAATTGTTAATAGTCCTGATCTTAAAATGCTTATTCAAAATTATTGTGTGTACCTCATCTCATACCAGTCTTCGGCTCTAAATATTCACAGGATATAATTTTGAAGTTTTTACATTAATGCTTCCACAAACTCTACCGATAAGAATTGGAGTTGCAACTTGCAACTAGACAGTATACTCTATACTGTACACACTAACGAGCAAACAATAGTGTAGTGATGAAGTAGCAGCTCAAGGGAAGCAAACTTTTCAAAAGTGGGGGCAAATAAATAACAAATTGGTTACACATTGAAACCACACCTTCTCAATGCAGGATATAGTCAGCTAGACTAAAATAGCAAACTAGTTGTAGAAGACCCTTGAAAAGAACCATACCTGGGGCCTCCATTTCCGTGTAGCTATGTGCAAAGCAGTATTTCCTTTCTTGTCCCGCACATTGAGAATGGAAACATCAGCCATCAGTAACTCTTCCACTACATCTGTATTTTTGCCCTTCACAGCCATGTGAAGTGCAGTTTGTCCCTTCCTATCCCTGATCGGAACGATTCCTGGATCCCTCTCTATGAGTGCTTTGACAATACGATGGTATCCAATTCTTGCAGCAGTATGTAGTGATGTCTTCCCATTTTTCCGCACGATCCTTATGCAGCTATCATCAGTGTCCAGTATAGCATTTACCACATCCAAGTGATCCTTGACAGCAGCGGAGTAGAGGGGACTAGTGTTGGAAGAGTCACAGACTGAGCAAAGCCCTGGCCACCGCCCCAAGAACTCTTTCACAACCCCTGTCACGAATTTTCAAGTCACCTATAAGTTGATTTGATCAAGGATATGGGAAAAGGAATAGACAGGCTACATTTCATATGAAATGGCTCATGATACATGAAAGTTCAATGCGTCATTGACTTGTGTAACTCGGGATGGATATACTATGAAGATTTGAATAGTATAAGTTTCATATTGAAAATATCAGTAGCAGCCTATGCAGCATAGTTAGCATTTTATCAACAACAACAACAATAACATAGCCTTTTGTCTCAAGCAAGTTGGGGTAGGCTAGAGATGAAACCCAAAAGAGACCAGAAAACAAAGGACACATAGAGGGTACAAGAAAAAAGGATTACGGTTCAGGCACGTTAATTGCTAGTCTTCAAGCGCTCCTATCCATAGCTAAATCCTTAGGGACATTCCACTCCTTAAGGTCTCTCTTAACCGACTCGTTCCAAGTCAGTTTAGGTCGACTTCTACCGTTCTTTACATTATCGACCCGCTTTGGAACCCCACTACGCACCGGTGCCTCAGGTGGCCTCCGTTGGACATGGCCAAACCATCTCAACCGGTGTTGAATCAATTTCTCCTCAATTGGTGCCACCCCAACCTTATCCCGAATATCGTCGTTCCGGACTCTATCCCTCCTTGTGTGCCCACAACACCATCGCAACATACGCATCTCTGCTACACTCAATTGCTGGATATGCCGCCTTTTTGTAGGCCAACATTCAGCACCGTATAGCATCGTCGGACGAATCGTTGTCCTATAAAACTTACCTTTTAACTTTTGAGGCACCCTTTTGTCACAGAGGACGCCTAAAGCTTGACGCCATTGCAACGAACCGGCTGAGATTCTATGCCTAACATCTTCATCGATGTCGCCATCCTTTTGTAGCATCGATCCTAAATACCAAAAAGTATCCTTCTTGGCCACCACTTGCCCATCGAGACTAACCTCTCCCTCCTCATTCCTAGTCGCGTTAAAGTCGCACCTCATGTACTCGGTCTTTGTCCTACTAAGTCTAAACCCTTTCGACTCTAACGTGTGCCTCCATAGTTCTAACTTCCTATTAACCCCTGTCCTCGTCTCGTCAACTAGCACCACATCATTAGCAAAGAGCATACACCAAGGGATATCACCTTGTATGTCCCTTGTGACCTCATCCATCACCAAAGCAAATAAATAAGGGCTCAATGCTGACCCTTGATGTAGCCCTATTTTAATTGGAAAGTCACTGGTGTCGCCATCACATGTTCGGACACACGTCACCACATCCCTGTACATATCCTTGATGAGGGTGATGTACTTAGTTGGGATTTTGTGCTTTTCCAAGGCCCACCACATGACATTTCTCGGTACTTTGTCATATGCCTTCTCGAGGTCAATAAAGACCATGTGCAAGTCCTTCTTCTGCTCCCTATATCTCTCCATCAACTGTCGTAATAAGAAAAATCGCCTCCATGGTCGACCTACCAGGCATAAACCCAAATTGGTTTTGGGTCACACTTGTCACTCTTCTTAGGCGATGCTCGATAACCCTCTCCCAGAGCTTCATCGTATGGCTCATCAACTTAAAACCCACGGTAATAAGTACAACTTTGAACATCTCCCTTATTCTTGAAGATCGGTACTAATATACTTCTCCATTCTTCAGGCATCTTGTTTGACCGAAAGATGAGGTTAAAAAGCTTAGTTAACCATACTATCGCTCTGACACCTAGGCATCTCCACACTTCAATGGGGATACCATCAGGGCCCATCGCCTTATCTTCCTTCATCCTCTTCAAAGCCTCCTCGATCTCTGCCTCCTGAATTCTCCTCACGAAGCGTCTGTTGATATCGTCATATGAGTCATCCAACTCCAAGGTAGGACCCTCATCATTCTCCCCATTAAACAACTTGTCAAAGTACTCTCTCCATCTGTCCTTGATCTCCTCATCCCTCACCAAAAGTCGATCTGTCCCATCCTTGATGCATTTGATTTGGTTGATGTCCCTCGTCTTCCTCTCGCGGATCCTAGCCATCCTATAAATGTCCTTCTCCCCTTCCTTCGTGCCTAGCCGCTGGTAAAGGTCATCATATGCCTGACCTTTTGCTACACTCACCGCTCGTTTTGCAGCCTTCTTTGCTATTTTATAGCCCTCACTGTTGGCCGCACTCTTGTCATGGTGGAGGCGCTTGAACCACTCCTTCTTCTCCCTAATAGCCCTTTGCACCTCGTCATTCCACCACCACGTGTCTTTCGCTTCCCGTTTGCCTCCCCTACTCACTCCAAACACATCTGAAGCCACCTTCTGAACACATGTCGCCATCTTTAGCCACATGTCATTTGCATCTTCTCCTTCTACCCACGGCCCCTCGCCTAGCACCCTCTCCTTAAATGTTTGCGCTGCTTCCCCTCTAAGCTTCCACCATTTTGTTCCCGCAATCTTGACCCGATTGTCCCGGTGGATACGTACCCGAAAGCGAAAATCCGCCACCACAAGCTTGTGTTGAGGGACAACACACTCCCCAGGTAACACCTTACAATCTAAGCAAGCACGTCTATCCCCCCTCCTTGCAAGGATAAAGTCGATCTGGCTCAGGTGTTGTCCACTACGAAAGGTCACTAGATGGGATTCCCTCTTCTTAAAGACAGTGTTCGCTATCAACAAATCGTAGGCCAACGCGAAGTTCAAAACATCCTCCCCCTCTTGATTTCTACTACCATACCCGAAACCCCCATGCACCCGCTCGAAACCTACATTAGTCGCACCCACATGGCCGTTGAGGTCTCCTCCTATGAAGAGTTTCTCGCTGATAGGCACGGTACTAACCATGCTATCAAGATCTTCCCAAAACTGCCTCTTGGTGCTCTCGCAAAGACCTACCTGTGGGGCATAGACACTGATCACATTCAGAGTCGAGTCTGCAACTACCAACCGGACAAGGATAATCCGGTCGCCTTTTCTCCGCACATCAACCACTCCATCCTTAAGGCTTCTATCGATCAAGATGCCTACACCATTCCTACCCAAAGTTGTCCCCATGTACCAAAGTTTGTAGCCAGTATCCTCCACCTCCTTCGCCTTCTGGCCCTTCCATTTAGTCTCCTGTACGCATAGAATATTTACACGCCTCCTAATTGCTGTATCGACTAGCTCTCTTAACCTACCCGTTAGAGACTCTACATTCCAGCTACCTAGACGAATCCTAGTTGGCTTGGCTAGCTTCCTTACCCTTTGCACCCGTCGAGGGAAATGCGAAGACCCTTGCTCATTTATCACTACACCCAGACGCAGATGTAGCGCGTCACAAAGGTTGCGACGACCCGACCCTTGCTCATTTATCATCGTACCCGGATCACGATACGACGCGCCACTAAGGGGATGACGACCCGGCCCTTGCCCATTTAACACTACACCCGGGTTCCGATGTAGCGCGTCGCTAAGAGGGTTACGCCCCAACGAATTTCTTGTGGGTTTCATATCCATGAGAGTGGCTGGTTTTGAAATGTTGGTTAGCCGAACCTAACACACCCTCCTCCTTTACCCGGACTTGGGACCGGATATGTTGAAACGACTCAAGATAGTTAGCATTTTATCATGACAACAATATGTATTGCTCTACTATCAGTCTATTGCGTACGATTCCTTGTCAAAGTGTTACGGTAGCAGCCCCATCAGTGTTGAATTTGAAGTAACAGCTGACAGTGAATCAGCTTGAAACACCCATAAACAGTGAACTGCCAGCAGGTTGGGGATCACCCGCAAAAGTTTCTATTTCCCCTTTGTCAACTGAAGCGCAGAGCTTGAAAATTTCCATGTACAGCCCGCTCAATCACTGCCAACAGCTTGAACTTGGAAGCTCCGGATGTCAAATTCCACTATTCCAGCCTAGACCAGCTGAATGATGCCAAGGGTCAAGCCTAGCACCTGGAGACAACAGAGTCCTACCAGTCCCGTCCAGAGAAGGCAAACCCCAAACGAATCCTCGCTGATGAACTAATATAATTCCCAATTCACTAGACCCGAGCGGCCGAGCCTTCTCCAATCCGCTCACACAACACCAACACACAAAAAGGGGATCGAAGGGGGGCGCTCACCGGTGTGGCCCTGCTTGGCGGCGACATGGAAGGCGTCGAGGTCGAGGCGCGAGCGGGCGGTGGCGGCCTCGAAGTCGTAGAGCGGGAGGACGAGGCGCACGACCTCCTCGCTCCCGGCCTCCGCGGCGACGTACAGCGCGGTCTCCCCGGCGTCCGTCTGCGCGGCGGCGAGCGCGGCCAGGGAGGTCCCCGTGCCCGACGCCGGCGCCTCGGCGTCGGCCAGCAGCGCGCGGACCGCGGCCGCGTCGGCGGATCGGACCGCGGCGAAGAGAGCCTGGTGCGAGAGCGGCGGGAGATCCATCGGGGGGCTCCGGCTCCGGCGCCGCGTGGGCGGGCGTGGTTGGCGGCGACTGGTGGCGGTGCCGCCGCTGTCACTCCACTGCCTGATTGATTGGTGCGGTGCCGATGCGGGTAAAGGTCTAGTGGAGCTGGCTGGCGGTGGTGGTGTGGACTCGGTTTTGCTTTCCTGGGCACTGAGGTGCTTTGCGATTCCTTTCTCAGTAGAATATCAGCAAATGGGGAGCAAAAGAAAGCGAAAGGAGCGGCACGCGGCAGCGGGACAAGAGGAAGAGTGAGATCCGACGCGATCAGCCGCTGGCCGAACGGGACGGGCAGGGCACTCGACTATGCGCAAATTCGCACGCGCACATCGGTTTGTTACAGCGAAACTGCGAGAACGTGTTGTATCGTGTCTGCCGCTCGAGCAAAGAATTTTAGATGCCGTCTAAGTATTATTAGATTTTTCGTTAACTATATTTTTATAATATACTTGATTGATATTATAAATCTTTGTGATTCTCTTTATAATTTTAGACAAACTTTAGATGCTTTGATTTTCTAAAATTCTTGAAATGACTTATAATTTGAGACAGGGGAGTAGGTGTTTAAACGAATATATGGTCTGATTGATTATAAGTTATTTTGATTTTTTTCATCAATTTGTTTTTATTATTTATTTTAAATGCATATTATTTATTTAAATACATAGTAAAATCGATAAACCATAGCAAAATGGATGAAAAATAAAATTCAAAATCACTTATAATTTAGAATGGAGAGAGCATATAAGTTCAAATAAATATACATACGCATGAGAATTTAATTAACTTAAACTGATGTTAGACCTATAATTTGGAAACAAATGGTAAGTCATAGATTTGTGAGGTGATCTATGCCATGGTACAGTAAATATACTGTCAAGATACATGCAAATCCCCATCAAATCTAAGGAGCTCGCGACAATCCGCCAACAAAGGTGGTCTATGCCATGGACGAACCAAGTAAACCTTGAGCAGAGGTGGTCAGGTACTCAGGTGGAGATTGGTGCCACCGTACCTTGAGCAGAGGTGGTCAGGTGGAGGTTGGTGCCACCATTGAGAGTTGTTCTCCTTCAGTGGCACATTCAAAATCTTATCAATCCCAAGGACAACCTCCTATATTTTATATCATAAATGGTACAAATGGGTACAATATGCCACGTTCCAACTTTTAGGCCATATTTTCAAGTTATAAATTATATAATGAAAGATTTCTAAGCAAAAGACATTAAAAGGGGTCCTTTCGTTGGAATTTTAAGGAGAGGACTACTAGATGTCATCACATCTGAGTTCATGGAGAGAAGAGGAGCAACAGTCCTATTTCATTTTATGAATAATTATTCATTTGAGACAGATAGTACAATATTAATTTCAATTTGTTATCACACACAAACAAGGTTGCAGAACTGATTATTTCTAGAGAAGATAAATGGGATTTTTTTTGAAAGCCAATGAATGGGATTTTCTTACTTAAGAAACAAACAAAGAAAGAATTAATTAAATGCTCACATGATGTCGTTGCACGTAGTTGGGACCTTCCCCTCTGACACAAAACGTTGATAGATGCACATGCCAGAGGAGAGAGGATGAATCATGCGTTGAGGAAGAAAAAGGGGCTAAGTTAAACAGGGGGCTAAGTTCGGCCATTTGAGTGTTGACGATCTGGGCCTCGTTAGTTTTATGGCGTTCTTTCACCATGTAGGTTTTCATCGCGGATTTCAATTTGGACCTGTTTTACGATCGTATTCTACTTTTGGACAGAGACAGCGTGCAAGTACATCTATGGAGGAAATTTTTGAGGGCCTCATGACCCAACTACGGTAGGGGGGCTCAAGCCCCCTCCCTCTCCACCGCTGGATCCACTCTTAGAACCTACCCTCCTCTTCTGTTCAGCTTCTCAACTAGATGTCTTTTTAGTGATCACGCCTTAACACATATTTCATTAAGCAGGGCTTCTCAACTGGACGTAAATGGATGTGATCAAATGCAAGTTTAAATTAATGACAGTGAGAAAGAAAACAAGCAGAAAAATGCCATTTTCACTGCAACATTGAAAGTTCCACAATGGTTATGCTTGTCGTAGCATGGTCATCATACCATTCTCAATGATTTAGCTAGTTCACACCTGGTACGCTTGCTTCTATTAAAGTTACTAGCTAAGTGATCTGACATCAAATGAAACGGTTGTCACTAAAAATAGTAGAGGAAAATAAAAAACAAATGCAGTCCTAGCTATCCGAAGAAATCTACAACTCATGAGAAGAGATTCTAGCAACACTTCATTGTATTCTTAAAAGATATTTTAGAACAATTCCAATCTAGGTGCCCGACCCCCTCCCTCCGTCTTCGCCATTGGTCAATCATGATATGGCCAGGTCCTTCGTTAACACAAAACGGTGGTCGATCCACAGGTGATGCCACCACCCCAGGTCCAAGGGATGGGCTGTAGGATGGCTTGCAAACCGCCCTGCGCACGTTTCTGCACCAGCGAGCGAGAATTAAAATGTTTAAGCCAATAACAAGGTAGGATGGAAGCGAATGGGTGTGACATTCGGCATTTTCCCCACCTTCCCTTCCTCACAATCAAGTAGCTCACACGCTCCTTTCTCTGCGCACATTGCCACACCATTGAAATAGAAACTTTTGGTAAAACCAGGTTTATAGCTATGGACAGTTAGTGCAAGTGGTAGCATCATTAAAAACTTATAATAACTAACAACTCGATATCATTATGTTGGTGAGTACCTAGGGGCACATATTATGTCAAAATCTAATAGTGAACCCTTAAAAAAATACCATAGTAAAGCTTGTTTCTTTAACCATAATATGCAAACTAATCAAGGCCAAGTAATCGCATATGACAAGAGAGTCTATCCTATATGAGCACATTTCTTAGACATTGTGAAGTACATCATGTGTGACAGTCAAGCATGAAGTTTTGTACTTTCTAACCAACACCAGATCATACGTTGTCTTTATGTTTCCTAACTCCATGTCGTCCAGTGCTTTCTGCCAAATAGTTCTGCATATTGGATTATTGGCCATCTCTCTGGTCAATGTATGTTTCAGCAAGGAACGTTCCCAAGGTGCTACTATTCATCAATCGTCCAACGTTTATTTTGCTTGATGCCAGCAGTGGCGGAGCTTGCAACAAAACATTGGGTGGAGGAGGGGAGGGGGGCATTTTTGTCCAGCATGTACATAAATCCATGTTACTGTTGTTCTTCGTCTTTCCTTTGTTCTAGTTCAGTTAAGGAGCAAGAACCAGAGATTGTTCATCAACTGAATCACCTCTTTTCCTTTTAAAGAATACATAAATGGGTTTCTCTTAAACCATTTTACCTAGTGGTAGTCAGTATATCATATACGAACTAGCAGAGACGCGGAGTCGATTTCTTTGCTCACTTATTCTAGTCTGGGATACTAGGCTTTCTTTTTTTTTTTGCAATTGATAGTAGGCTTTTATTAGCTTCTTCGAAACTCTTATTAATCAGCCACCTGGGTTTTGGCTCAGGCGACGCGCGGCGATTGGCCATGATGGTTCCTAGCATGAGCCCGCAAAACCGAATGACTGCAGTAGTGGGAGCAGTCATGCTCTTGGGCGAGTGGCCGGGAGTGTCGCCTGGATTCCAGGCATCTTAAATATAGCAAATACCTAGTTTCTTTGCGTGACTGAAGAGTAGTACTCGCTAATTTTGATTTGGATAAGGGGGGCCGGAGCCCAGTTTGGCCATAACTAGGCTCCGCCTGTGGATGTCAGATCATTCAGTGCTTGCATTTTCTACACACTATTTTTTGGGTTCCAGTTGTTTGCCGGTCTTCATGCCACTTCTTTTCTTACATCTCTTGGGCCTATTTTAATAACTTGTCAAATACATCTCTTGGATCACAATTAGTTGCCTATTGAGCCTGCCTAGCAAATCCACCGAAAGGCTCTACCAAACATTTTTCTCACCAAAAATTGTGGTATCTAAGATATGCGGTGAAGCCGCTCTATCAAAGATGGCAGCGGATCGGGTTCGGGCGGGTATCCTCGGGTTTTGATTTTCCGGGTTTCGGGTTTAGGGCCTTTTTCCCACGGTTTTGCGGGTTCGGATACCCAAAATACTCCGGGTTTAGGGCGGGTCCTAATTTTCACCCGTGGTTACTCCATCGGGCCTCGGAAGTTGCAGCCCACTAGAAGCCCAGCTAGGAACCCTTCGTATATAAGCCTAAAAACCCTCCCTCCCTCACTTCCTTCAGCCACGGAGCTGCCAGCCGCCACCGACCGCGACTACGCGAGTCGCGCGCGTCGCGTCTCCTCGCCGCGACGGAGGAGGGCGCCGTTAGGGTTCCTCACTCACTCAGTCACTCGTCTTCACCCAGCTGCCACCTCGCCGGTCCCAGAGGCGGAGGGGGGCGACCGCGCATGCCGGTACCCGACGCCTCGCCGGCCACGGCACGCCGGCACCTGACGCCCTGCCATCCATAGCATGACGGCACCTGATGTAACACCCCTGGTGTTAACCACAACTTTGCACTGCATATCATGAGCATAATCATATCATTTGCATCAAATCACATTCATGACATGCCTTGCTTGATGTTTGTTTGCATTTAGTTCAAATTGTTTGATCTAGATGCAGAGTTGTGATGAATATGTGCAAATGATTGGGGTTAGGACCTAAACATGTTTAGAAGGGTATTAGGGTCAACGCTTGCTTGGTTGTGTGGTTTCAAAATCAAGTATTGCAAAATTTGGATTTAATTGCTCTAATTGTGATTACTCGACCTTAACTAGAAAGGGTAGCTATATTGCTTATCTCAAGTTGTATTCTTAATATGGTTTGTAGAAAAAAATATTTGGAACCAACTTTCTATTTTCACAAAAGTATAAAAATGCCTTTTAGGCCTTCAAAAAGGGCAAAAACAGTGGGTAGAATATTGGAAAATAATATTTTTATAATTTAAATTTGACCAGAACTCACATTTTCAAATCTGTGCTGAATTAGCCAAAACTTTCTATATATGAAATGTTCTACTCGTAGAGAGTAATATTTTTCGTATTCAAAGTTTTTCAAAATTTGGCTTCATTTGCAAACTACAGCGAGTCAAAGTTCACAGTTCAAATTCAATGGGGGTGGGACCCACCCAGACCCACCTGTCATCCTCCCCCTTCCCCTCCTCCTTGTCCCCTCCCCTATTTCCGTCGCTGGTGCGGCCGCAGCAATGCCAGTCGTTACGCCGCTGCTGCGCCACTGCCCCGCTCACCTCGCTGGCCGTCCTGCGCGCCGCCAAGCGCTACGCGACGCCGGCCAACGCATGCGCGCCCGCGCACTTGAGAGCGCCCCACCACGCTGAGCTCGGCCACGCGCTACCGACGCGGCCGCAGGCACCCAAGTGCCCACGCCGTCGCCTGCCGCCCTGCCCGCCATCATTGCGTGACGCGCAATCGAGTACCCCGCTCGGCCGGATTGGTGCCTCAAATAGTGGACGTCCGGCCTCCCACTCCTCATTTCCTCTCCTTCCCGTCTCATTTCCATTTTCCAGAGCTCACGCGAGCTCACGGGAGCCGCCATGGCCACCACCCGCTCAGCCGCCGCGGAGGCACCTCCACTGCCCATTTTCTTCTCCGATCACGTGCGTAGCTTCACCTCCCCCTTCTCTACCTTCTGAGCCACCTCGTAGCTAGAGATGACGCACGGCGAAGCCCAATCGAGCAATTTCGTCGTCGCCGTTGCCGAGTTCCGGCCGCCGCTGTGTTCTCACTCTCCGACCTCCCTTGCGTCTCACCGCAAGCACCAGCGCGTTCGCCTCGTCGCGCTTCCTCTCGCGCGCACGCTCGCCTGAGCTGAGTGTCGCCAGAGACCGCCTTCGCCAGAGCACCGGCCGCCGGGCCGCCTGTCGACGTGGCCGGACTGCCACGGACCAGCGCTGCCCGCGTTGGGCCCCTCCGCGGGTGCGCGTCGACACCCGGTCGCTCCGTCGCTCCTTCCCCACAGCCACCTCGCCGGCGACGCCACCCGCCGGGAGCGCGACCTCGCCTCCTGCTCTGTCCGTCCCGTACGCGAGGTAGAAGAAGAGCAGGGATCCTAACGTAAATAGATTACTCTTCTCGGGTTTTTTGCGCAAAGTGCCATGATCGGGTCTTAGTTGATTTCGGAGAAGTCCAAGGGCTAACTGAAAAGTTGTTGTCTTTTCCTGATTTTCGGTTTGTTAGGAAATTGATTTCCAGAAAATATGTTTAATCTTATAAAAATCATATCTCTCTCATTATTGGTCCAAATGAGGTGATTCAAGTTGCCATATTTTTCTTATGATGTTTAATATCTGTTAAAAATATCATATGCCATGTTTGTAGTACTTTTATATATAGATTTAATTAATTTTTGATATATTGATAATTTTTGTTGGCTACTTATATGCCATAAGGTAGTTCTTGATGTAGTAAAACATGAGGGTTGGTGTACTTCATAGTACAAAGTATTTTTAGGTCCCCCTTATATATGCTTCCTTGTCTTTTTTGTGTAGAATAATAGGCTTATCCAAATGAGGTGAAATTTAGAGGGTAAGCTAGTTTTGCCATGTGTTGTCTTCTGTAATTTTTGTAGGTTTTTATGTGAAGTTAAACTAGGTGTTGCAGTTATACCCTATTTATACAGTTGTGTTTAATTTGACCTTGCTTAGACATTTCATGCCATCAATAATGTTTCTTTAGGCACGCATAGGGTGTTTAATCCATTAGTGGTACTACGCAGCTTTAGTTGATGTTTAGGATATATTGCCTGGTGTAGATTTACTAGTAATGTATTGTGCGTGTCTTGAGTAGAGTTGTGGTAGTGATCAGCACATGATGAATGTGTCAAGATGGTTATGCTTAGTATAGGTCTTTGGATTTACTGGCTTGTTTGCTAGTAATAGTAAGATAGTTGCTTTACTGGCTTGTTTGCTATTGATAGTAAGATAGTTAGTTGCTTTACTGCCTTGTTTGCTGGCGATAAGTAGAAAGAAGGTTTCATCGATATACTTGCATTGTTGCTGTAGAGAATGTAGTAGATGACATGTGCTTATGGTAAATGTGCCTGGATGATGTTGACTACCTTATAGGAAGAATATGCGAGCATTCATCATCATCATATTCTATTATCATACCATGTGCATTCTTCGTATTCATACATGCATATGCATCATACAGGATCGCTAGGAGAACAGAACGTGACGTGAAATGAGGATCCAGAAGTGGAGTGATCGAGTGCCTGAAGCTTCAACCTCGCTCGTCAGAGGAATGCAAGCCTCGGAGCATTCCATCCTACTGTTTTACAAATAACTTAATTTGCGTCCTTTACTGTTTATGATGCATTAAGTTTATAGACATTGATCGATACCGTTGATACATTATGATTACCCTTGTCCACCTGAGATACCCTTACACCCTGCTAAGTTTAGGATCGCTTGTATGCTTAGCCCTGCTTAAATAGATCGGTAGAATTCGGGTGATTTTCCGTCATCCGCGAGTTATAGGTGGTGACTCATAATGGTGAGCTATGTTGATGATGTGGAATGACCATGGGAAGTAATAAATCGAGGCCGGATGGGATTGGAGCTGTGGACAGAACTGGAGGTTCTATGTTATTTATCCCGTCTGTGTCGAACTAGGGCCCCGTCCGATGTCTCGGCCCTCTTGTCATGTTGAACGTAGCCCCACACTTAGTTGGCATTATGGAAACCACGAAGCCTAGTAGCCTGTTTGGGCCGGGTTTTGACCTGCTGAATGCATTGTACTGGAGATGGCACGGGTGAGTACAGGGGTGCGAAGAGTAAAGCTGATGTCAGCGGTGTCTGACTAGTATGTAGTCGTACGGCCCCTGGGTACGATGGTTCCTGTTGATCCCGCGACTATCTTTTACCCGAACAGTGCGAACGGTGACCTAAGGTGCCTTTGCGCAGGCATGTCTGGGTTTGTGTGGGGAATATTTCACCAGCTGGTTAGGAATCGATTCGAATCGCCATCACTCCTGGACAGTGAGTACTTGACTTGAGCACCGGCATCGTAGTAACAACTTGAACAAAGAGATGAGATGGTTATGATGTTGATGCTAAAAGAAGCTCAACCGAAAATATCTATTAATCTTGCTTGATAATTACACCATGCTTGATTAGTTCAGGTGCTAATGTAACATGACCAGATTAATGACTTTAAAATATAAAGCTAGAGGGTTACAATAATAGTTTATAATAAGCTCACGCTTTTATGCAAAGAAATGAGTCAGCTAGCCTACTTATAAAGCCTTGCATTCTCCTTGAAGTCACTTTATTTTTGGTTTATGACGGGTAAGTCTAGCTGAGTACATTCTCGTACTCAGGGTTTTATTCCTACTTGTTGCAAATCATAAGACTTTTGCTGTAGCGACAAGATGGACTCGTATCCCATAACGGGAAGATTAGACCTTGGGCAAGGTCATCTCTTATACCTCGTCTACTTGCTGTTGTTGGATGTTGACCCTGGACTGACACTGTATTTAAATCATAGGTGTGAGTATATGTTGAAATATATCTACTTCCGCTAGTTATTTGCAACTCTGATTTAAAAAAGAATTTATGTAAGAACCGGTGACGTATTTATGCTATGTGCGAAAAGTAAGAATATGTGAATGGTAACTGCTGAACTGTGCGATTCCTGGTGTGTCGTTGGAAAAGTTTGAAATCCCTCGTGATTTCATGGACTACCGGGTTAATATGAGTGCAATGTGCTAACTAAATTGCCTCGATGGTTTACTTAGTACCTTGGGTTTATATTAATTGAGCGGTTCTGTTACACCCGACGCCCCGCCGGCCGCCTTCGCTGCTCACCGGCTCGCCGACCTCGTTGCCTCGCCTTGCTGAATTGTTGTAAGTTTGTAACATTATCGGGTATCGGTTAATCCGTCGGGTTTCGGATATCCGCAGGTTTGGTTTCGGGGATGGATTTCCACCCAAATTGGGGTTCGGGCCGAATTTGGGTTTTACTTTCGGGTTTTGGGTTTGGGTGCCCGGAGACTCCACGTGATTCGAACCTGACCCGTTGCCATCCTTAGGCTCTGTGCTATATATTGTGATTTGGGTCCGATTTTTTAGTGTTTGGAGCTCTCCCAATTACGCCCGCCTACGGCATGCTTAGGTAGAGGTGGCATCCATGGGCCTCGTTGAGATACAATCGAGTCCAGCGCAAAAGGTTGCATACATTCCCTCGAGAAAAAAAAACCCGAAGACATCGGTCCCCCCGTTCCCTGTCCCCTGCCTTGAGCCCATCTCACCTAGGCCTCCCACGCGCACCGTCCATGAATTTTTTTATTAATAAACGTATTTTTAAAAAAATTACAAAATTAGTCTTCGTTTTCAAAAATTTGCAGATGATGGGCCTTGTCGCCCATTGGAAGGGCGAAGATGGGCCTTGTCGCCCGACTGGCGGGCTACCTGGGTCATGTCGCCTGACCAACAGGCGACGTGGAGCTCGTCGCCCGGCCGATGGGCGACGTGTCCCCCACGTGTCGCGGCAGGCCCCATGTCGCCCGACCAGGGGGCGACTTAGCCCTGCTCGCCCGCGAAATGGGCGACGTGGCCCCACGTCGCCCGACCAGGGGGCGACGTGGCTGCCTTATATACCTCGCGGCTGGCGCGGAGAGTTGAAGGGGAGAAGAGAAGAGAAGGAGAGGGAAAGAAGAGAAGGAGAGGGAAGGAGAAGAGAAGAGAAGAAGAAGAGAGGAAGAAGGAGAAGAGAGGAAGAGGAAAATTTTCGGTAAGTAAAAAAATAATTTTATATATAATTATTTAATATGTGTTATATTAATTGTTAGATAATGTAATGAGCAGTTGAGCGATTAATATTATATTTCAGTAGTATTACTTATATTCTTATTTTATATATATTGTTAAATTAAATAGTTATAGTTGAAATAATATTAGTAATATATTACTAAAAAGGTATTTTAGTTGAAATTTTTAGATTACACAGATGTCAGAGAAGTTAGGATTTCAAATTTATTATGGAGAAGGATAAATTATTCAAGGTGTACACGGGGTTGATCTGTCAGGATTTGCCTCAGTAAGTAGATGGGTGTCTAGGGCAAATGAGAGAACAATTAGTGGTGTGCAGAATTGGTTGATGCGAATATTTGGGCTTGACAGCAACCAACATGACGTTAAGGTCATGGGTATCGTTAGTCGTGCTCGGGAGGGCACTTTTTGGGAGTTAGTACCGATTAATGCAACATCAACATGGAGAAAATACGTCAACAAAGCTGTATAACGTGGGTGGCCTCTAGTCCTTCTTGCTCAGGCATATACGAAGGAGGTTCATGAGGTACACGGTGTAGAAGAAGAAGGAGGTCCGAGCCATGATAATCACAATGATAATGAGGAAGATAATGAAGAGGGTGATCATGACCTGTCATCTATGGTACCGACGGGTGAAGCGGACGAAGGAGAGCGCATAGAGCATATAGTTCAAGAGATGGCGATGGAAGATATGGAGAATGAGAATATATCTGAAACTGACTCATTTGAAGATGAGAATGAAATTCCTGTCCCACTGCAGTGGAAGAGTAACAGTTCCAAGAATTTGATGATCAACGAAGAAAATTCTGTGCCGTGGGAATATCATGAGAATGAACTAGTAGAGGGAGCTATGTACAAAGGCAAAGATGAAGTGATGAGTGTCGTGAAGTACTGGTCTGTAACACCTCTGGTGTTAAATTAACTAAAACATGCCATGTCATCATATGCACTGCAAAGCATCCATGTTTAAGTCGACCTTAATGTGCATTAACTAAAATAAGTTTATATTTCATAGGTTGATTGAGTTTTTGTAATGTTTGTCACATGAAATAATAAAACCCTATTTTCGAATGTCATCGCAAATGCTTAGTTTATACTCTATGTACTTGAGATGTAAACTGTGTTTACACTAGTATCAAGCATAGTGTATAAGTCTAAGTCCAACCCTAAAAATGATTTCCATATTTGGAGTTTAATTTGGATTCCCAAGCTTATTTCTAAGTCTGGATATTCAAGTTTAAATTCAAATTGGAAATGCTATAAAAGGTTTTTCAAAAGTCAACTTGGTCAACCAAGGGTGTCATTGGGTCAATGACCTAAAA
>CM041635.1:51072580-51109897 GCA_023333625.1 Bothriochloa decipiens | reverse complement strand
GAAGCTTGTAAACTTATGTTATTGTAAGTCTTCCGCTGTTTTACTCCATGGTATTTTATTTATATGAAACTGTTGTAATACTACAATGTCTCTCTACAATGATTGATCCTGCTCGGAGAATCGTGGATGATTCGGGATTTACCCGACAGACTTTTTAAGTCGTATGGAACACAGTAATGGTTATTTGGAGTCTGTTTAGACAATAATCATGCGTGTGGGCCATATGATTTAGGAGGTTCTGCCACATGGTCTCTGTCAATAAAGCGGTCTTTTGTAGTTGTTAAGTCCAACAAGAAAGTATATGATGTTAAATGTGTGTTTTCGGACTGTTCATTTAGGGTACATGCTTATGAGCAAAAATGGAGTACAATTTGGAAGTGCTCTATAGTAACAGAACATACATGTGAGTTACAAGAATTAGAGAAGTCCAATACTGCTCTTACATCGAGCTTCATTGCAGAGTACATGTATAGTCGAATTATTGATAATTTAAGGTATGAGCCAAAATCTATAGTGACTACTATAGAGGAAGATTTTAAATACACCATCAGCTATTCGAAGGCGTGGCGAGCGAAACAGAAGGTCATTGAGAAGAGATTCGGTTCGTACGAAGCATCTTATGATAACCTACCAAGATTGTTAGAAACCGTCAGACAAAGAAATATTGGTACATATTATGATATCATGGATGTGTCTGATCCAAAACAGGCCGGAAAGTTAATACTTCGTCGAGCCTTTTTTGCACTAGGTCAATGTATAATGGCATTTCGTCATTGCAGACCTATTTTATGCATGGATGGTACATTTCTAACAGGAAAGTATAAAGGTCAGATTCTAACTGCTATTGGTGTTGATGGGAATAATCAAGTACTACCAGTTGCTTTTGCTTTTGTGGAAAGTGAGAACACAGATAGTTGGTATTGGTTTTTGGAGCGTGTGAAGTTAGCAGTGGTGTAAGGGCGACCTAATGTTTGTGTCATACATGACCGACATGCCGGTTTGTTGAAGGCGATAACGGATATGCAATATGGTTCAGTGGAGCGTGATCTTCCTCCTCGATGGTCGGACATACAATCAAGATGGTGCATGAGGCACTTGGGTGCAAATTTTTTCAGCCATTTCAAAAATAAACACCTTATGAATATGTTTAAGAGGTTGTGCAATTAGAACCAACAAAAAAAATTCAATGCAATGTGGACACGTCTTGATGAATTAACAACAAAGCAAACAGAAGAGTTAGCGACTCGTACGAATCAAGACCCGAATGATATGTCTGTTCCTCTTTCAGGCCTCCCAACGGATGCCTTGAGGAACGTGGTTCGGAGGTCGGGGTCATCAATCAGGTGCTTCTCAGATTGGATTGAGTACGAGCCAAAGGAGAAGTGGTCATTATTATATGACACAGATGTGGCGAGATTTGGAATAATGACAACAAATTTGGTGAAGGTGTACAATTGGGTCATTCGAGGCATGAGAGGATTACCTCTTGTAGCAATCGTAGAGGGTATTTTGCATGGAACGTGCAAGTACTTCCGTGAAAGATATATGGTTGCTTGTAATGCGATGGCAGATAATACATTGATTTTTTTAACATTCATGACAAATTACATGAAAAAAAGGTGGAGAAGGCAAGCTTGCATCGTGCACGTCCTATGGGCACAGCAGAGAATCACTTTGAAGTTCTGTGTAGGGATCGGGGCCGTCGTGGTGGCAATCGAGAGAGAATTGCACAAGAGTGTGTTATTCGTTATAACTCATGCAGCTGTTCGTGCATGAAACCGAAACTTCTACACAGGCCATGCTCACATGTTATAGCAGCTTGTTCACTTACTAATTTGTCCCCGAAGCCGTATGTCTCACATTATTTTACGAAGGAGGTAGTCATGACAACCTGGAATGCAGAGATTTATGGTTTCGCAATATTTGGTAGTTTTACAAACAATCCTGGCAGTAACTACCTGCGGGGGCCCGATAAGGACAAATTAAGACAGAAGCCTGGTCGTCGTAAGACACGGCGCATTAGGAATGATATGGATGAGTCAGAAGTGGGAAGACTGGAGCATCGGTGCACCAAGTGCAATGGCACAGGACATACTTATAAAAAATGCACGCGTGCAACCACCACAGAGGGAGCTGCAGAAGCAGGACCTTCAGGGAATCCGCAAGACGGCCGTCGCCCTCGTGCACGTCGTGGATTGCGGAATCAAGGCGAAAATGCCCTTTAAAAATAATAGTATGTCTGTATTTTTTTGATTTGTTGTGTCATAGTATTAATTATATTTGTGCATTATTTTTTTACATTATTAAGATATTTTAGGTATGGCGATGGATGAGGGACACTTGGAGTTGTTGGACGCACAGTTGGACCAGCGCCACCGGTCCTACTTGAGTGCTGTGACAGCTGCTGAGCT
Source organism: Bothriochloa decipiens (assembly GCA_023333625.1). NCBI lineage: Eukaryota > Viridiplantae > Streptophyta > Magnoliopsida > Poales > Poaceae > Bothriochloa > Bothriochloa decipiens. Next base: position 51,107,486 of record CM041635.1, on the reverse strand, counting down.
ACCTGTTCTATGGCCTAGGGTACCTCAGGAGTTGTGGCGGCTGGACGAGCGATGGATACCGAGGTATGCACGATAACACGTTCACTTATTTGTTTTACTCATACAGACGATTTGGTAATATATATTTATATATAAATGTTGTATATGCTACAGGCTACGAGCAGCTGGTCTACTGCCTCTATGTAGGCTTGTGCAGGCTAGTGCTGTTGAGGCCCCGGCCGATGCGGTGACACGGTTCAACTTTGACCGTTCCTTACTTGCGGCATTGGTGGACCGCTGGAGGCCTGAGACGCACACGTTCCACTTTCCTTGCGGGGAGATGACTCCCACACTCGAGGACGTCTCCTACTTACTTGGTGTCACCACTGCTGGGCAGGCCGTCAGCCGTCCAGACGTGGAGGCCACTTGGCGTGAGGACCTTCTAGTCCGTTTCGAGGGTGTTGTGCGTCGACCAGACACTCCAGAGTATCAAACTCTTGCTGAAAACCAGCATCACGGGCCTACGAAGACCTGGCTCTTGCAGTTTTAGGTAAATAGATAGCACTGTGATATAGTTCATTAACATCAAATATTCATGTGTATGTTAAATGAAATTTGAACTTCTGTTTTCTAATTCAGGCCGAGTATATCCACCCTGCGGCGGATAAGGCCACTGTGTCGAGGCACTTGGAGGCCTATCTGTTGTGGTTGTTTGGTTGGATAATGTTCACATCGTCGCATGGGAACTCTGTCACGAAGCACTTGATTCACTTCGCGCGCGAGATAGCGGACGCACCGCTCGACGCCGTGCCGCAGTACAGTTGGGCGTCCGCTATCTTGGCAGCCACGTACCGAGGTCATTGTGATGCGTGCACAAAGACTGACCCGTCAGCTATCCTCTCTGGTTGTCCACTATTACTTCAACTCTGGTTGTACGAGCGGTTTAGTATTGGACGACCAGTCATGGATTTCTCGACTTACGGAGCAGGGTTGTACGGGGAGACGGAGGAGGATGGCCCTACGATGGGTTCGTTGTGGGTCCGGCGGCGAGTAAGTCTTCTATATCGCGGTTGAACCTGTTTCTATTTATTTTCGAATAAATTGCACCTTACTATTATTTTCTATACAGCCTACTTGGGCAAATATTCAGGTTCACAGAGCCTATCCTGAGTACATGGCGGCGTTCGACCGGATTAGGCCAGACGACGTCCGCTGGACACCTTACAGCATGGAGGAGATTGTCGTACGAGCGCCTAATGGGTTATCGTCGTTCTGCACGAGGGATCAGGAGTACTGGCTGACACATAAGGCTGTCGTTTTTGACATCTTTGTCGAGGACTACGCTCCTCACAGAGTGATGCGACAGTTTGGTCGTAACCAGACGTTCCCACTCCTGGTTGCCCATATTGTTCCTCTTTCCGTGCACGGGTAAGTATAAGACAATTAATTCGTTCTGATTGAGTATTTAATATATATAAAAAGATAATTAATACGTTTTGAAATCCATAGTTACGTGCGGAGGGGTCTACCGGCAGGCGTTACTTGGTCCTCCCGTATACAGCCGTGGGTCGACGAGTGGGCCAACGCACTACATGATGTGACCTACGAGCCCAGACCGTTTTCCTTGGAGGCTTACGGGGACTACTTACGTTGGTATATTCCTCGCACCCGGATCAGAGTCACGTATACACCAGCGGAGCCACGGACCCACGTCCCTAGGTTGACGGACACGTACCCTGTGCACAGAGATCAGGCGATGTCGTTGGCGATACGATCTTTATGAACTTCAACCCACTTCGTTTAATATTTTTCTTATCGTAATTACTTCAATGTTCTCGTTTTGTTAATAGGCCGATATGGCTCACCGTATCACTGTGGATGATGGATCGCTCTTGCACCGGTTGAGGGAGGGCATTCAGATGACCAGCCACGAGCTTACCGCTGCGGTCCAGAGGATGTACGACTCTTCTGCAAACGTTGTCAAGTTGACGTCGTGCCGGCCCTGCGGGCGACAGCCGGATGTCGTCCCTCGATGTTCACACGTGACACACAGGCCTGACGGACCGACGGCGCCACTACCTCCGTGGCCTACGTACCAAACAGGTGAGTAACTTATATTTTCTTCGTATGTAGTAATGGTAACTTGTTCGTTACTTATAAGTTTTATTATTCAGGTCCACCTACGTACTCTGCCGGTTGGCGTCCGGAGTTCGATATCATTGGATCATCTTCGCAGCCTGCTCACATACCTACAGGTACGATATAGTTGTGAAATTTAATTATATTATCTAATACTGCTTTATTCGTAACATTACATTCACTCTGCATGGTCAGGTATACACTTTGACGGTTCGCGGCATCAGTTTGATTTCGAAGGTTCCTCTTCACACGTTGTACCCATGGTTCCAGGTATGACCTACTTTTAAGAGTTCGACACGTTATATATTAGTTTACCATCAGCATTATCATAACGTTGGTCTTATATGTTTAGGGACGACCTGTTACGACTACGAGGGATCGGACATCTCTGAGCACGCTGACACTTTTCGTCAGCGATCCCCGTCACCCTTCGACCTTGATAGTTACCTGGAGCAGGAGCCGGCGGACGTACTTGCGTCATCGCAGTTACGTGAAGCACCACCACAGACACAGCCCTTACAGGACGAGTACGCGACACCAACTGCTGCTGGAGGCCGTCCTGCACGTGTTATAGTTCCTCCTTCGCCGCTTACTTACTCAGGCGGCCATGTGCGAGCAGGCCGCAAAGCACCAAAGCCTGGCACGATTAGGGGTGTTGCACCTAAGTGTGGACGATATTAGTTTTGTATGATTTGCCGCCGATGTTGTTTTCTATGATATTGTACTGTACTATTTTAGTTTTTAAAACTTAATTAATGTTTCACTGTTGTATTTTTTTCATCTATTAAGTTTGGACGAGCACACGACAACGGCGTTTTCGCACGCGGCATGACTGCGTATTATTTTTGCTATTTCTCCGACTTCGATATTTTTTCTGAAATTTCTGAATAAATAAATATTATTTTAAAAAAATCCGAAATTTTTTCTGAAATTTCCAAATAAATAAATATAATTTTAAAAAAATCCTAAAAACTTGGTCGTCCGTCGGCGGGGCGAACATCCGGTCGCCCTTTGGCTGGACGACTAGCCTGGTCGCCCTTTGGCCGGGCGACGTGGGCCTGGTCGCCCTTTGAACGAGCGACGTGGGCCTGGTCACCCTTTCAACGGGCGACGTGGGCCTGGTCGCCCTTTCAACGGGCGATTCTCTCACGTCGCCCTTTCAACGGGCGACTAGTGGTCTATTTCTGTAATTTTTTGAAAACGGATACTAATTTTGTAATTTTTTTTAAAAATAAGTTTATTAATAAAAAAATTCCACCGTCCACCGGTGACTGCCCGTCAGGAGCCCGTGTTCCGTCGCCGCCTCATGCTCTCAGCCGGCGGCGGTAGGTGGGCTCTCAGGACCTCCATGCGCGCACGAGTTGGGAACGCAGGTGTGAGGTGCCCAAGGCCCGATGATCGAATGGTTGTTCTCCAGCACCATGAGCCGTCGTCTGGGGTTGTTGGTTCCCCAAGTGGTTCATGTTCAGACGAATTGGTTGGCTTGCGGTTTCCGACATGCTTTGTTATTCTGAACTTGAGCCGCAGCCTGCGTTGCGTACAACACAATACGGGTAGAGAGGGACAGGGACATACGTACTCGTCACACATGCTGTAGGCGCGTCGTCAGAGAAACCAATGGTACCACCAATCCACCACCCCAAGTCTAGTGACCTACTGAGTACTAATTCCTCAACAAGGGCCACAAGTCCAAAGGAGATTCCATCCAGCGCTCCCTTTCTCATTCCGGAGGTCACACCATCGAGCGACAGGATGTTAACATCACACAGCAGGGAATCCAACGCCAAGACTCCAAGAGCAGACGAGTCAAGCAAGCAAAACGCTCCCTGTCCTCCTCCGATCCCCAACCCAGCCATCGGCCAGCGCGTGCATTTTGCATTCCCACCACACACACACACACACAGAGTTCATTCTCCTAGCCATTATAACAGCGACACGGCCCTTATCATTTTGTCCGCTGAATTCAACTCAACTGGGATTGTACGAGCAGTTCGGACTCTGCTTCGTTATTGGCTGCGTTGGTTGGGTTGGGTTGGTTTGGTCAGATCTCAGCGTTATACAAACAGAGCACATCTTTCCACTTTCCAGTGACACTGCAGAACAAAATATAAGGTTCATGTGCTGCATGCGAAATGTTTCTTTTTAAAAAGGAGATAAACAGAAGTGTTCATGTGACGCGCGTCAGTGAGGGTATATTTCTCCTTTGCGACTAAAGTTTTTCTGGGTTCGCCGGGGCCGAGGAGTGAATTGTGCCACAATGTCAGGTTGGTTGTATCAGCTACAGAGCAATTAGTTTCCTTGGGTAAAAAATCATGAGAAGCTTGAAATTGTAGTATTTACGATCTACAAAAGGTTACAACACATTCTTCTCATCCTTACGGACAAAATCTCGAGAAGCTTGAATATATAAACTTCTGTAGATGGTAGAGTATTTACGATCTACAAAAGGTCTATAAACATTCATTGAATTCTTGGATGCGACAGCACTGCAACACTTTAACAAAAATGTGGCCTTGTTCGATACATTCTGGAACAAAACTTTGACAATGAAATTAAAATCAAACCACCTATTTCTGTTGGTACATCTATGAGTCGCAAAGGAAGACAGACTATATGTACATGGTATGTACGGACACTAAAACCAACAATGTCAGATTGCCTATGTAAGCTTCCGTTGGTGATCCTCTCAGCGACATGGAGGAAATCAGACAGACTCTGAGACTCCAGGCCATGCTCATACGTATCAAAATGAAGCTCAGCGCAGAGCACATAAGCCGCCTTCTAACAGTGCCAGGGAAACCGACGGAACAAATGACTCCAATGAAGCCGGCCACCTCTCCAGCAGCACTAAGTCACCGCTTTATTTACCTTACAGTTCCATCCACCAGCGATGGCAAACCGCAGTTTATTGCATTTTCATCAACAAATTTTACTGGTTAAGGAGGGGGGAATCCAAGACTAGATTATACAAGAAGAGCTTCTGACCAGATGTCCTGCTACAGGACCAACAAGCTTCGACTTTTCAGCTATGTATGCCTTTATATCCCTACAAGGACCACAAAACACTTGTGGGTGAGCTAACAACGGGTGAAAGAGGGACTATCAATCAATGCAGAGGCGTTTTAAGAGAGAAGTGCTGAATAGTTTAGATGAGTCATGGTTTTACCTGCATCTAGGAACCGGACAGTCAACATCGTCGCAATCTTTTGAGTGGCAGAGCAGAAGTTTCCACATGAAGACACACTTTTTGCAACCACTCCAGTTGCGGGCACGGATATCACATCGTACACCATGGAAAAACAATTTCTTTAGGGTTAAACAAACTGGATGAGTGCAGTTACGTGGATCATAGCACCTCGATGCATGCACAAGGCCATCAATGTAATCCTGCTTGTGAAACATGCACAAGATTCATAAGAACACAGAATTATCATGTATAGAAGCCAAGACCTATGGAATCAGATCTAATATATGTGAACATAAGAAATTAATAGAAAGATGAACACCTTCACTCTATAGAATATATGCAACTGAAAATTTCACATATAACTTAAAGAAAAATCATTTTAGCAAAGTTTTGTGCCACCGATGCCCAAAATCATCTTATGGAAAGAACACCAAAACAAAAGAATGCCAGAAACTGCTGCAGAGATAAAAAAATACACAAGAAGATATTTAGAAGGTCCAGTTGCTAATTTAAAAGGAGTACCTGTAGAGTGTGCTTCTGCAAAGTTTCATCAGTGTTAATCTGCCTTAATTCATGACTATGCAAACTTTGACCATTCTGTTTATAGCATTGATCACAAAAGGTGCAGCCCAGGCACTCTAGGCACCGCCACACCAAGCATTGATCCACAGCACGATGGCAAGCAGAGCAGCTCGAATTGTGTAGATAATACAGAATCATCATTGTTGAGTGCTTTGCCCGCCGGAGGGTATCAAACTGGAATTGATTGTCTTGGCAGTGCTTCAAGAAATCGATCCTGCTGTCAAAATACTTACTTTCCATTGTTGGATCTCCATCGTCAGTCTCTGGAAGAGGTACCACCTCCATCTGTCGCACAGTTAGCCACCATGGTTAGTATATTGATCCATCATGTATCTATTGAATATAAGCAAGTTGTCAACTTATTTAATTAAAAAAAGATCAAGCCATGAAATAATTTTTCTCCTACATACCCTTTGAAATGCATGCTTCTGTTTTGTGGTGGCCGGATGCCTGTCCTTCTGTGCCGTATTCTGCTCCTCTGCATGACACCTATGAAACCAACACATAATTATCAATAATCAAAAAAATTTGTTCATGAAAAAAAAATGCTGCCTTAGTGATCGAGGTTAACTAAGTACAAAAGCTCATCTTTGGTTTTTAATTGGCAAATGAATGCAAGAAGCTGGAAGATGACGAGATTAACTAAGTACACAAACTCCTTTTTTCAAACAGGTATTTCCACTGATGTTCTGTTTTAAACAATCATGATGGCATCCTATATAGCCATCAAAGTTTTAGACAACTTTCTGAGCAGAGTAAAAATAGAGAATTGTGATCAGAAGAAATTCTTACTTGTCACAAAGATGGAAATTTTTACAGCTAGTGCAAACCCAACTTTTGCCAGATACGATAGGCTGGTGACAGTGCTTGCAAAACTGTTGCAGACAAAGCATAATGAAATCTTCTTTCATGCTGCGCATCCTTTCCCCAAGCTGGCAATAATGAAAAATAAGATAATAGGTTCCCACAAAGTGCTGGAAGGCAAGATCAAAGATAAAACAAACTAACCTTGTGCACAAGTAAAATATCCTCAAGATTTCCTTTTCTGTCGTCGCGTTTGGCAACACGCAAGAGCCTTCCTACCTGTGTCTCTTTCTTCTGTGAAGTGTTATCATCTTTCTTTTCCAGGAGCCTCTCTGCTTCTGCAGGCCAGAAATCGTTCTCACAATATGGCAAGCACGCTGCTGAAATATTGGCCTTGCACTGATTTGTAGGCTGAAGGAAGAAGTCAGAGAGTGTATTACGCTCCACAACAACGCCCTCCTTAACGGCCTTCTTGACCAAGTTCTGGTACCTAAAAATATAAATAAAACTGACAAATTAAGGCCCATATAGAATAATATTAGTTTTAATTCATCAATATCATGTTAGAAAGACAAACCAGCTTCGAAGCTTGTCAGATTTGGGCATCTTTTGTACTGTTGGATGACAATATAAAACATAATCATCACGCTTCGTAGATGGGCAAGCCCATATGGAACAGCTTACAAATCCTCGTTTCTTGCAGTAGTCCAGATAACCAATCTACAATAAGAATTGGAATCATTAGATTCTAGAAACATAAACTCATCTGCGCAAGCAAAGACAAAAATATGGTTGATGATTTGGAATTTCTCATACCAAAATTTCATGATACACAAAGGTGCGGAGAGCTTCTCCACTTGCAGATTTGATTTCAGGCTGGAAGTATTTGACAGAATCGATATATGCAAGATAAACATGTCTTTGATTTGGTGATGGGCAATCTGAACCGTACTCTTGTACATACATGGCGAACAAGCAAACATCCACACCTTCAATCTTTTGAAATAAGAGAATGGCCTGCATAAAACACAGAAATTAGTAGAAGATAGCTACAATTATCTACTCATAGACAGCAAGAAATAGGATATATTTATTAATCAACCATCATGTACCTTCGATTTGTATGGGAATTCCCCAGGATATTGTTCTTGTTTAAAAAAATCACGAAAACGTGGTTGGACTTGTAGTATTCTTTCGGCTGAAGAAACTACTCTAACTGTAAGACCTTTCACACCTGGTACCTACAATTGGAGCACAAATGAAAAAAGTCAAATAAACCTTCCATGGAGTTGACATCAATTTGCAATGCAGTTCCTATAGACTGAAGCAAATAAAATTACAGCTAATAAAGACAGTCCGATTATTCTAATAACATGTGTGGAGTCTTATCAATATTTTTCCAAATTCTAATCTTCACAGGTTTGAAAGGATTGTAACAAGACCTGGATAGCTACATGAATTTAGTGGGTTAAAAACAATATGGATTCTTGTGTGTTGACCATCCTTTCTTGATGACCAAAGAAATGCAATACAAGCAAAACAGACTCAATAATACTAACAGTAAAAAAGAAAAAATGTGTAAAGCAGCCTATGTGTTATGTATAATAAACTTAAATGAATTCTGATGCATCATCAAGCCAATCAAATGTGCATCACCAATGCCACGACAAGATACAGATTAACAACAAAACTGTGTGATCATATAAAGAAACAAAAATGAAATGGATTGAGTGCAGACTTGTTTTCTTGGATCAACATTGAAAAAAAGGCCCAGTAGAACACAAAAGGATATAGATAATGGGATTTATACAGGGATTTAACTGAATAGACACTCACTAGTAGCAGGTTTAAATGAGCCTTAGTAATTAATTGTCATTAGTGTGTATGATAAATACCTCTTCAGCAACTTTTCCAGAGGCGCTCGCCCTCTGTTGCCTGTCCTGCTCAAGCCTCTCTGAAAGTCTTTGTTCAATATGATCACTTAGCTTAGTTCTTGGTAACTCTTGTGCCCCAAGAACAGTGGATGACTCCAGTGCCTGAATATCTCCGCTATCCTTTTCATTCAAAAAACATTTTGCGCAAGTATACTCAGCCTTTGCCCCTTCACACTTTCTGTTAAAAAGAGCACAGATTTCATGCTGCCAAGCTTTGCACTTGTCACACTGGACCCACTGAAAAATGCAAGCAAACAAAACGATGAGAATTTAATAGAGACATAAGTAAGGATAACTTGACATATGAAAAGAACATTACCCATTCAGCCTCAGCATCTGTTTCTGCATAATTAAATTTCTTCTGATATTTAGCTCTTGAACTGCTAAGATGGTGGCACTTGCTACATATAGAAGTTTTCTCACTTCCATTTTCAACTTCAACATAATAGCACCCTGCAGAATTTATTATTTTGAAACAGAGAGCACAAAATCGTGGAGGAGGTTCAAAAAGAAGCCTCTCCAACCCACACAAACTGCATGTATTCTGATCAGGCAATCCATCAATTGATGGGAATTCTTGAGACGTCACTTTGCTCTGAAAAAAAAAAACAATGAAATTATGTTCAAATACTAAATGGTAAAATTGATCCAATCTGAGTGGAACAAAAAAATTTATTCTTAGCCATGGATAAATCATGCGCGAGATTCTAGTTTGTTCTTGTAGCATCAATGTACCCCAAGCAATTAGACAGTTATATAATAGCCATGAGTATGAATATACAGTCATATAACAGCCATGAGTGTGATTAGTATACAACTATCTAACAGCTTGGCAGTATAATATGTTGATTCTACAGGATCAAACGAAGTCGCAAAAAACACAAGAGATTCAAAGGGTTATCCACTCACCAGACAAGTATGCTGGTTTATTAGACTACTCATGTGATCCCGAAGCTCTTCAGCAGTTAATGCATAAAGTATAGAAGCCCCTCTCTTTCGCCTTGAACTTAAATTGACACCTCTCGGTGTCTGATCCAATTCAACAGTCTTAGCCTCTTTCATCTCAGTGTCACCATTAATAATCTCCGTGCTAGGTGCATCTTCACTACCCTGTTCAAGCATATTATTGCTGTTAACATTAATGTCTCCCGATGAACTGCAAGGTGATTTTGCATGTAATTTTGTGATTTCCGATTGCACTGTTTCACCAGATGCATGATTCTCATTCAGAACAGGTTTTTGCTCCTTTGGACTCTCTACTTGATTGACATTGACAAGACTGGGAGCATCAGCCTTCAGGCGTTTTGCAGGACGCTTGCCAGAAGATTCGTCTGAAATAGGTGAAGTTGGCTTTGATACTGTGCTATTTGATGTCTGTTCAGATCTCTCAACAATTTCTCTCTCAGGGTCACAAGGATCACAATCAGACATGAAGCACTGGTACTGAGCATTGGGTGTGCTTAAATTTGAGTATATCTCCCTGCACGAATCTCTGTCCGAGGTGCGCCAATAGTATTCTTTTGTTTCCATCAATGTGTCAGGTCCACATTCTCCTTTGAAATATATTTCATTGCATTGAGTAGTCCTATTTGAGTGAACTGCCTTCTCTGCTGGGAGGCTCCATGCACCATCTAACTCTTTCTCATATTCTCTGTATTGTTGAAACATTTGTCCTTCACTGGTAAAGAGTTTTTGCCCACTTGCTTTAGAGATAGAGTCCATTGATGATCTTATCATTGCACCCGAACTTGTCGTTGGATCACACACAGCTGATAAAGGACTGGAACTCCCAGACATAGATGGTTGTGGACTATCAACATGATAAGCATCGCCTGGCAAAAATTGTTCATACCATTTAATGAGATGATGTAACTAAATTTGTGAAGTACAAATGGTTATTTCTAATCAAATATTGTTGGAGTATGAGTGAGTATTAGGCCCATGAGGCGAGGCCCATGAGGCCCATGTACGGCACACTATATTGCTATCCCTCTAGGGTTAGCCTAGTGATGTGAAAACCTAATTCTATCATGGTATCAAGCCTGGTTCTCTCCCTCCCCATCCTCCCCAGCCGCCACCAGGGGCCTCCCGCCGCCGCCGCCGGCCGGTGAGCCATGGCCGGCCGTCCTCCCCCTCCTCCAACCTACTTCCAGTGCTTCCCCTCCCTCCCCACCTCCAGCTGGGCACAGGTGGCCCGTTCGCCGCCGCCGCGGGCTCCCCCAGCGCCGCCGCTGCTTCTCTCCTCATAGCGGCGGGCGCGGGCGGCCCTCCCTTGCCCGGCGCGGGCGCGGGCACGCCTCCTCTGACCGGCGCGGGCGCGCCTCCCCTGCCCGGCGTGGGTGCTCCTCCCAAGCCCGGCGCGGGCACGGGGGCAGATGCTGAGGAGCCCAGCACCGCCGCCACCGACCCCACTGGTGGCCTGGTCGTGGGTGCAGGGGCTCCTCCCTTCCCCTATGGCATGCCGCCATGGACTCCAACACCTGGCACCTTGGTGGCGGGCGCAGGGACCAGCACCAACCCTTTCCCCGCTCCGCCACCCCTGTCGCTCACCGCGGAGCGGCCCGAGTCCGCCCTCACCAACGCCCTCGTCGCTGCCCGGGCTGCTGCCGCGGCGGGGCTGGCCCGTCTGCGGGAGGCCGCCCTCGCTTAGGAGCGCGAGCGCGATGCGGCCGACGCCCTAGCCCGCTAGATCGCCAAGGCGGAGTAGCTCCTCATCGCCCTTGCAGCCCCTGCCACCTACGACGTCGGGGCCACCTCCTCCAGCTCTACGGACCGCCACGTGTCCCACACCGTGGTACTGTGGCATGACCCGGCCGATCCGCTCGTGGCGCAGCTTCACTATCAGGCCGGGGGTATCCAGAACATCCGTCTCCTCGTCCCGGTTGTCCTCGACCCTGAGTCACCCTCCTACGCCCGGTGGAGGGGCCTGGTGCTCCTCACTCTCCGCCACTACGACCTCCACGACCTCGTCCGCAACACTGTTGGAGCACGGGGGGCCTGGCTTGCACTTGAGGGGCAGTTTCTGGGCAATGCCGAGGCCCGGGCTCTACGTCTCGATGTGAGTTTCCGGACTTTCGTCCAGGGTGACCTCTCCATTGGCGAGTTCTGCCGCAAGATGAAGGGCATGGCGGACTCCCTCGGCGACCTTGGCTGGCCCGTGGAGGACCGCATCCTGGTCCTCAACGTCCTCCACGGTCTCAGTGACCGCTACGTTCACCTCAGGACGTGGATCACTCGCCAGCGACCCTTCCCCACCTTCCTGTAGGTCCGTGACGACCTTGTCATGGAGGAGCTCACTCAGGAAGTTCAGGCCGTGTCGGTCTCCACGCCGGGGTCCTCGTCTTCCTCGACTGCTCTTGTCGCTACTCCCCCACCGCGTCCGTCCACTCCATCGCCGTCGTCTCTTCTTGGTCCTCCTCCTCCCAAGCCGAGCGGGGGTGGGGGGCCGTGGTGGTGGTGACGGTGGTGGCCGCCGTCGCCGCGGAGGGGGCCGTGGCGGTGGTGGCGGTGGTGGTCGTGGGAACACACCGGCGCTGGCGCCTCCACGGGGTGCACCCTGGCCCACCTTCCACAACCCGTGGTCAGGGCGCATCTCCATGTGGCCTTTCCAGGCTACCGGCGGTGAGCCTCGCCCGCCGGCGGCCATGCTCGCTGGTGCTCCTCCGGGGTTCCACTCAGCGACTCCGTGGGCGGCACCTCCCGGCGCCTACTCCACATCCACGTGGGCTCCACCTCCCGGTGCCTCGCCCGGGCCTGTCGATTGGGACCCGGCGGCCTTGGTCAACTCCTTCAGCACCATGGCCACTTACCACACCACTCCCGACCCTGGTATACTCTCTTCCGTTCGCCCTCCTTCTTCCTCTCTTCCTTCGTCCATCATGGTCGCAAATGGGTCGTGTCTTCCTGTCACATCCGTGGGTGCCGCCGGCGCTCATGGCTCTTTTCGTCTTCCTGACGTTCTTGTTGCACCTTCTATGGTTCACAACCTTCTTTCTATTCGTCGTTTTATAGCTGACAATTCCTGTTCTGTTGAGTTTGACTCTTCTGGTCTTACTGTGAAGGATTTGGCTTCCCGGCGTCCTCTTCTCCGATGTGACGGCACGGGGCCCCTTTACACCCTTCAGTTTTCGGCGTCTTCTTCCTCTTCATCGCGGCTCCTTTGTCAGCTGCTTTCGTCGCCACGCCTTCCTCCACTACTTGGCACCGTCGTCTCGGCCATCCTGGACGTGATGCTCTGATGCAGCTTAGTCGTAACTCCAACATTTGTTGTACTCGAGCTCACGATGAGCACTTGTGTCATGCGTGCCAGCTGGGCTGCCATGTTCGTCTTCCTTTTTATCCTTCTTCTTCACATGCGGCTCATGCTTTTGATCTTGTACACTGCGACCTATGGACATCTCCTGTCATAAGCATTTCTGGCTATAAATACTATTTGGTGGTGGTTGATGATTTCTCTCATTATTCGCGGACCTTTCCTTTGCGTGCTAAGTCTGAGGCTTTTCCCACTCTTAGCCATTTTTTCGCCTGGTTGTCTACACAATTCGGCCTTACTATCAAGGCCGTCCAGTGTGACAACGGCCTCGAGTTCGATAACACCACCTCCCGTGCTTTCTTCCTCTCTCACGGTGTCCAGTTGCGCATGTCTTGCCCATATACCTCCTCCCAGAACGGCAAGGCTGAGCGCATGATTCACACCACGAACGACATCATGCGCACCCTTCTGCTCCAGGCGTCACTTCCTGCTCGCTTCTGGGCTGAGAGTCTGCACAACTCCACCTATCTACTTAACCGTCTTACTTCCGCTGCCTGCCCAGCTCCTACGCCACACCACGCTCTCTTCGGTACCCCTCCTCGGTATGACCACCTTTGTGTCTTCGGGTGTGCGTGTTAGCCCAACACCACTGCCACTACTCCCCACAAACTGGCTCCCCGTTCGACCCTGTGTGTCTTCCTCGGGTATTCCCCGGATCACAAGGGCTACCGGTGTTTTGACCTCTCCTCCCGTCGGGTTCTCATCTCTCGCCATGTGGTGTTTGATGAGTCGGTCTTCCCCTTCTCCACCACCACCACGTCGACTCCCACCCCAGACCTTGACCTCTCCTCGTTGTTTCCCACTGACATGGTGGTCCAGCCACCTTTGCCGTTGTTTCCTGCAGGTACTGCTCCACCGGGCCCTTTGCTGGTCCCGTGTCCCGGCTCGCCGCCCCCCGGTGCCGCCCCTGGCTCGGTGCCTTGCACGGGTCCGGAGGCCTCGCCCTTCGGTGCGGCCCCTGCCACTACGCCCGACGCGGGACCGGGGACGCCGGCGTCCGTCCCTCCTGCGCGCTCTGCCCAGCCCGTGCCCGTTGCACCACCTGCGCGTTTCGCCCAGCCGGTGCACGTCTACCAGCGCCGGGCGCGGGTGGCCCCGCTGCCTCCGCCACCGGGGATAGCCTCTTCTCCGCCAGCGACGCCGCTGCCTCGGTCACCACCGGTGGTGTCTCCTCCACCGGCGACGCCGACACCACCGGTGGCCTCCTCTCCGCCAGCGACGCCTATACCACCGCCGCGGCCCCCAGCTGCACGTGTCGTGTCGCCGGTGTACCACCCACCGCTCCTTCACCGCGACCCGCGTCATGTTCACCCTATGGTGACGCGGCACGCGGCTGGTACCCTGCGGTCCCGGGCTCTTGCGGCGATGCCCGGCAACCCGCATGTCTCTCCTATACCCTCTTCCGTCCACGACGCCCTGTCGGACCCTCACTAGCGCCATGCGATGGAAGAGGAGTACGCGGCACTCCTCGCCAACCAGACATGGGATCTGGTGCCTCGTCCGCCAGGCGCCAACGTCGTCACCGGCAAGTGGATATGGACACACAAGCGGCGGGCTGATGGTACCCTTGAGAGGTACAAGGCTCGCTAGGTTCTCCGGGGTTTCACTCAGCGCCCTGGGGTCGACTATGATGAAACTTTCAGCCCTGTGGTGAAGCCGGCAACCGTCCGCACGGTGCTCTCGCTAGCTCTCTCTCGCTCCTGGCCCGTGCATCAGCTGGACGTCAAGAATGCTTTCCTGCACGGCACTCTGACTGAGACAGTCTACTGCAGCCAGCCCGCAGGGTTTGTTGACTCTTCTCGTCCTGACATGGTCTGTCGGCTCAACAAGTCTCTCTACGGCCTCAAGCAGGCCCCTCGGGCGTGGTACTCTCGGTTTGCTGCTTTCCTAGTGACCCTTGGATTTGTGGAGGCCAAGTCAGATACTTCTCTGTTTATTTATCACCATGGAGCTGAGACTGCCTACCTGCTGCTCTATGTTGATGATATTGTCCTCACAGCCTCCAGTCCGGTCCTGCTTCGTCGCATCATCACCTCACTTCAGCAGGAGTTTGCTATGAAGGATCTTGGTGTGCTCCACCACTTCCTCGGGGTCACAGTTGAGCCTCGTCCCACCGGGCTTCTTCACCAGCGGCAGTACACTCTTGATATCCTGAAGCGCGCTGGGATGACTGGCTGCAAGCCCTGCTCTACTCCAGTTGACACACAGGGCAAGTTGTCAGAGGCCGAGGGCAACCCAGTGGCAGACCCCACTGCGTACCGGAGTCTTGCCGGTGCACTCCAGTACCTCACCTTCACCAGGTCGGACATCACCTATGTCGTGCAGCAGATATGTCTTCACATGCATGATCCCCGAGAGCCCCACCTGACTGCTCTCAAGCGCCTTCTCCGCTACCTCCGCGGCACCGTCGACTACGGGTTGCTTCTTCACCGGTCTTCCTCCACCGAGCTCGTCGTCTACACTGACGCCGACTGGGCCGGGTGTCCGGACACTCGACGCTCCACCTCCGGCTACGCTGTCTTTCTAGGCGGCAACCTGGTGTCCTGGTCATCCAAGCGTCAGCCGGTCGTCTCCCGCTCCAGTGCCGAGGCGGAGTACCGCGCTGTTGCTAACTGCGTGGCTGAGGCTTCATGGCTCCGGCAGCTCCTCGCCGAGCTGCATAGCCCTCTCTCCCGGAGCACGCTGGTCTACTGCGACAACGTCGGTGCGGTGTACCTCTCCACCAACCCTGTTCAGCACCAGAGGACCAAGCATGTGGAGATCGATCTACACTTTGTCCGTGATCGAGTCGCGATCGGAGATGTTCGGGTCCTCCACGTACCGACCACCTCCCAGTTCGCCGACATCTTCACCAAGGGTCTCCCGTCCTCGACCTTCGCCGAGTTCCGCTCCAACCTCAACATCACCGGTGGCTAGTTGCGTCTGTGGGGGGGTCATGTGTTGTACTTCTTTTCGTGTCCAGTCTGTAAACTCCGCTGCGCCGGTAGTTCAGACTGTGGGGGGGTGTTAGAGTATGAGTGAGTATTAGGCCCATGAGGCTAGGCCCATGAGGCCCATGTATAGCACACTATATTGCTATCCCTCTAGGGTTAGCCTAGTGATGTGAAAACCTAATTCTATCAAATATGTAAGGCAAAGGATGTGAAACAATTTACTTGGAAAATGGTCCTTTAAATAGCCATTTTGCAATCCAGCACTATCAATCCCACCATGGCCTGAAATACAGTTAGGAAGTAGTGACACAGATGGAGCAACTATGGTGCTCATAAAGCTATTAGGCCTTTCAAGTAGAGCAAAATCAGCAGCAGCCATGTTGTGATTCTGAGGTACATATCCTGCCAAAATGTAGCCAACGAATAATGGTAAATTTAAAGGTACGTTGAGAAATAAAAGTAGAGCTCATCATCCCAACTTACTCTGAGAAGTGAACACAGTATGTGGAGGGACGTCTCCTGAATGCGCAGGCAAATTAGTAAAAGCAGGGGCGACTCTATTATGATAGACACTAGAGTCTGTCATCTGTATCCCAGGCAGCTGCTGCAAATCTTTTGTTGATGGAACTGCTGAAGATATCCATGGATCTCTTTCCTTTCTATTCAGAAAAGATTTGAGCAGATCATTCACCCTGCCTTCTACTGTCTCAGGATCCATGTAAAACTGGGGCTGATATAGAAAATGGGTAGATGTTAGCAAGGATTCATAAACTAGTAATAAGATATTTAGTTATTGAGTTACATAACTAAGATATGAAAGATGAACTGAAAAAAAAAGGTACAACAATAGCTAAATTATTATCAGTCAGCATGAGTCAAACATGCACTGTTCTTGTTAAGGTATAATAGTCAAGGGTATTACTGTAATCTCCTAATCTAGCGTTTCCCTCTTGTGTATCTCATGTATTCTATAGTCGCCATTTGACCTCAATACTATCATCCAACTAAGTCTACCTTTTTTGTAACATGGTATTGCATTTCTAGGTTTTAGATCCAGCCACCATCCTTGTCTCCACTCCCTGGGAAGATCATCTCTACCCCCAGGGACAGCTTCGTATTTTTTTTAGAATGTAATTCAAGAGCAAGATTTTCGGACCTAAATAAAAGATACTGGTGTGCTATACAATGTATTGTGGTTGCATGGCAGAATGAAAGAACACACCTGTGGAGCATTATTATAGAGTATGTTGTCAATGATTCTTGAAGCTTTCGGAATTGAATCTGGGGACAAGTTATAAAAATGTTGCCTCTTTGTGAGGCATGCTTCACTGGATAGAAGAAAAGAAACATGAGAATATACAGTGTGAAAAAGAAAATATAGGCAAAAGGAAAGGCAAGAATGAATCCATTATCTCCAGGAAAAGGTGTACACGAAAGATAGATAAAAAAGAACTGGTACTCAAAATGTGATAGCACATATATATATAATAACTAAAAAATGTAATGGCGCAGGCTAACTAGGTGAACACAGGGGGAATACACAGAAACTAAGTCTTAGTTGCAACTATCAGATACATTAATACAAAATTCTTAAATCTTTTTTTGCAGAATTCTCTGCCCACATGAGAAAAATGCACCACACAATCTTCTGGAGCTACACAAAAAATGGATGATTCTGTTAATAGGTAAGTGCGAATTGAGAATATGGATCGTGTATTTCAAGTGGGGGATGGAATTGCCAAATATGGATCGTGATAGCACATTTTTTAGTGATGATACTGGTGGCTTCCATACGCAAGTCAAAACTATTGTCGATTCTGGTGGCTTCAAAACTTACATTTTGTCAATGATGATGGCGCGAATCAGAGAGGTATCCTGGTTCATGTTATCCAGCTGAAGCTTCTCAAGATCCTGCAGCGATATCTGTTGCTGAATAGGAAAGCTGCTCGGTGTGTAGGCCATAACTTTCCCTTGAAGGGTTTGAGTCATCATGCTTGTGGCATTCACCTGAAATGCAGAGATTTACCAAGTGAGTAGCTGCAAGCACAAGACGACCATATACCACTAATGCAAAGCACAACATCACACGGGGAGCCATACTAGAAATAGAATGTATACAGTCAAAGTAATGCGGGAGGGAGGAGGAAAAGTCACAGACCAATATATCGCTAACGCAAAGCAAAGCAAAGCATCACAAAAGAAGTCGTACACTAGAATTAGAAACAGAAAGTACAGTCACTGGGAAGCAATGTGCCTCAAAAGGTAACGAACTTTTACACGGAAGAAGAACATAAAGGCCGACCATTCTCTGAGAATACGCTAACGCTTAAAACATATCCCACATTTTGGAGTAGCAGAATACGAAAGGCACCAGTAACTGACGCCCACATCACGCTAACGCTAAAAATATATCCCACATTTTTTTAGTAGCAGAATAAGTACGCACCACCCACGGACGCCCACATTGATTCTTTTTAGTTGTATTTGGCTCAGGTGCTAGACATTGTCACCAGATTAGCCAAATAGGAAGCTGCTAGCGTAACAGCACAATTACTAACAAAGCGACAACATAAGGATTGCATGCCGCATTCATCACTAAACCCCAATTCTACTTCTATAGGCATCATTCTTTTATTTTCTTTTTTCTACTAGTCATGAAAGGACATCAGGAAATATAATAATTAATTAAAAGAAGACTAAAAACCACACTACAGGAACCAGGGCAAGAGCACGAGGCATACATACATCGCGCACCCACGCCCAAAGGATAAGAAAAAACGGAAGAACCCAGGAAAACCCTAACCCTAGGGGGCGCCGTACGTCGCCGGGACTCCTGCAGCGTCTCCGGGGTCGGCGGGCAGACGGGTGCTCCTGGCCTCGCCGGCGGCAAGGCTAGGGTTAGGGTTTGGGCGGCGGCGGGGGACGTGACGGGGAGGAGGCGGTCAGACGGACGGGGACGATGAGAGAGGGAAAGCGGAAATAAAGTCAAGGCCGTGGGGGCCAACTCGGATCGGTTCGGACCTCCACAGTACACGACCTGAGATAGTGGTTAACTAAGGTGTGCACGTGAGAGAACGGGTTTTCCGTTAATTAAGGGTGGGGGCACGCAGAAAAACGACCCGGGCTCGTTGTCCTCGTGGGCTGCGACGGGGTGGGCGTCTCGAGATGCTTCGAGAAGATCGGCCATGACCCAATCTGAAGAACGCAACAAATGTGCCATGTGTACTGTACTGTATGCATGTGTAGGCATGTATACTGGGACGGAAACCTCGTTTACGTACCGGCAATGACGGCGTCGAATGGGGACGAGCGGACGGTGGCTTCGGTACGGACAGGAGCAGACGACGTCGGTGAGAATGGGACGCCGGCTCCGAGGGCGAGTGAATGGGCGAGGAAGAGTGAGGAGGCGGCCGGATCTGGTGGTGGAGTACACAAGCAGGTGGGGAAGGGGACGGATGCGGCTGCTACGACGGCGGCGACACCATGTCTGATCTGGAAGGACGGCGGTAAGACGAGCAGGGTTGGATGGCGGCGTCGGTCTCCTGCTGCCCGGTGCCGACGAGATCGACGGGAGACGGACTCAGGGCAGCCAGTGGACAAGCCGGAGTGGAGAGGGGATTGGGGGCGACGCCGGTCATTGGCGGCGACGTGAACAGCAGCTGGCGCGGGCGAGCCCTTACGATACACGCGAGAGTGAGAGAGGGAAGAAGAAGACCTGCCGAACGGCTAAGCTGAAAGCCCATCAGCCTTCTACCAAATTCAGTCCAGTCTAGACCTGCCGAACAAGGCCGACGTCTAGAAGGCCTGGAACGAGCCCATAGTTGGCTATTGGGCCTGCCTAGCAAAGTAGCAAAGTCCACCGTGGAACAGTTTTCTACTTTTCTTAGCAATAATAGTGCCTAATAGTGGTGGTATCTAAGATCTGTTGCATACTTCCATGGTGGATCTTGTGCTTTGATCTGTTTTTTAGAGTTTGAGAAGTACGCTTATAGCATACCATTATTAAAAAGAAACGCCCGTAGTGTCTGGCATTCGCAGGTGTTGTTCTCAGGTAGAGGCATGGAGCGGTGGCGCTGATGGGCCTCGCTGAGATACAATTCAGTCCAGCCTTGAACCCATCTCACCTAGGCTTCTCATGCCCCGCCCCATCATCCATCTCCCGCGCGCCGCAGCCCACGTGCACCGCCCACCAGTGACTGCCCGTGAGTCTTTCCCCAAGCTACAGGAGAGAGCGGCGACTCCAAGTGGAAGAGCTTCCCACCGTCGAGTTGACCGACTCCTCCCCTCTGATGCTCCTCACCGGCGTCGGATCGGGATGGTGGCTTGGCTATCGGCGGTTGGTTTGTAGATCTACTAAGTAGCTTAGTTAATTTTAGCAAATAAGCCTCCGATGCGGTGGTGAGCCTTCACCGGCGTTTGTGTCCCTCTCAGTTTTCTCGGGCATGGCTTCCGGCGATGTGTTGTTGAGGTATGTCTGTACTCTAATAATGGTTGGGGTGGAGTTAGTTCTACTCCCTGGTTACACTTCTTCTTCGGCCTGCTGCTCCAGCCTTGTCTGGTCTCGGTGGTGCCGTTGCTTCTGCTTCTCCTCACAGGGGAAGATGTCTCTTCCTCGGGCCGACGACGAGATCTCTGCCCAGTTCGTTCAGCGATTGAAAGAACATGAGAAAAGGTTATAAAAGAAAAGACGACGAAAGTCTACTACACTACAGTCAAAGTCAGTGGCTGAGTTTGCCTAGCCTCGCCTACTATTTTTTATAGGCGAGCGAGTTAGAGAAGAGGCTTAGGGATAAAAGAGTGTCGATCAGGTGTCTTGGGATCAAGATACTGTCTGTAGTGGCTTCAAAATCTGAGTTGGTCCGTGGTGGCCTTACCTCGTCGGTTCAGATTGTTGCTCTGGTCTCATCGATTCTCCATGGCTTTGGCACCAAGAAGATGAGCAGGGGAGAACATGTCCAGGACTTGTGTGCGTTTTGTTGTAATTCTATACTTCATCAGAGTCCTGTCCGTAACTTAGGTGTAGTGTGTTAGATGTAATGCAATCCACCCTGTTTAAAAAAAAAAAAAGCCGGCGGCGGTCCGGTAGGTGGGATCTCAGGACCTCCATGCGCGCGCGCGCGAGTTGGGAACGCAGGTGTGAGGTGCCCAAGGCCCGATGAAAGAGACAGCAGAGCGGCACTGAATGATGGTGTCGTGCCGATCGAATGGTTCAGCGCCGTGCACCGTCAGCCGTCAAGGACGCCTGGTTGGTTCCCCCAAGTGGTTCATGCTCAGAGCGGCACTGAAGTATTGATCGACTTGCCTTTCCGGCACGCCTTTCTTCCAAAGCCCAAAGGGCTCCGGTTCTGAAGTTGAGCTGCAGCTAGTCTGCACTACGTGCAACACAAGACAATACGCGGAGAGGGCCCCTGACCTGCGCTGCGCCCGCCAAACCTCCATGCCGTTGGCTGAACATACTCGTCAGTCGTCACGGGAAACACACATGCTGTAGGCGCGTTGTCAGAGGGACCAGTATTGGCACCCCCACCCCAAGTCTAGTGAGCTACTGTACTGTGGAACTAACTGCTTCCAGATCCACGCACCTCCTGATAGGTTTAGTGAGATTCCTGAACAAGGGCCACACGTCCAAAGGAGATTCCATCCATCCAGAGCTCCGATCCCTTTCTCACTCCGGAGGCCACAACCATCGACCAACAGCAGAATCCATTGACAAACACAGGACGTTAAAATCACAGCAGGGAATCCGAGACCAAGACTCGAAGAGCAGACGGACGGCCGGACGGGTCAAGCAAGCAAAACCTACCTACCGCTCCCTGCTTCCCCGTCCTCCGATCCCGGCCTTGCGGCACCAACCCATCGGCCACCTAGCCATAACAGCGACACGGCCCTTTTTATCATTTTCTCCGCTGAATTCAACTCCACTGAAATTGTACGAACAGTTCGGACTCTGCTTCGTTATTGGCTGTTTGCGTTTGGTTTGGTTTGGTTTCCCTCCTCCTTCAGTTTAATGGACCATGAATTATTCAGTCCAGTAGAAGGGCTGGGACCGACGACGCGACTTGCGGCCAGTTGCAGGCCTGTGAATCCACGACAGGGACGGACGACTCCTCGCCCGTGATCGACCGCCGGACACGGACACCGGCAGGCAGGAATACTGTGAAAATAAAAAAAAGGTGCAGCCGATAAGGAATCGATCAGGATCCTCCTCCTAGACCTGACGAACTTGCTGATTCATGGTATATATCGAGTGATTCATGGTACGTAGGCGATGCGTATCTGCATCGGCAACCCGGCCTGCGCCTGCGCTGTAGTTGTAGTAGTATGCACGAGACGGACAGACGGCGGGCGACACCGTGAGGAGAGGACGAAGGCGATGGGTTCGGTGACAGGGGTTGGAATCTGCGTGGTACCAATATGGAGCGTCGTCGTCCCAGACTCGTGAGAAATTTGGATGCTGATGATGCTGCTGGAACCGGTTTCCAACTCATACAGTGCTCATCTCGGCGGATTACTCGTTGACAATGAGGTGTCTACGCCTCTACACGGAGACTTGTTAATTTTAAGGGTTCAATCTATTAATAACACACATTTCCCTATCTGTCCGTCGCCTGGCTTTCTCTGTTCAGTTCAGGCGACACGCGTCATGCGCTCGCGCAAGCAGAGGCGATGCATGCTCACGGGTTCGATTGAAACGAGATGATGATGCGTCCGTCAGGTCCATTTGTTATCGGGTCGACATTGTAACCGCACCCGCTACCGCTTAACCACTTGTGTAGCACGATCTGGAGAGGACACTGTTTGTATTCTCTTTCTGTGCGCCGAGAGAGGAAGGGTTCGATGTCGTCGCGGCGGAGGGGGCGATTCGGCTGCTTCTCTCCGTGTTCGTCTCCGTCCCGGCGCGCTGGAGGTTCTCCCTCGACGATTTGGAGTTCCCTTGCTGCGCCGGAGGTCCTCTCCCTCGATCTGGAGTTCGCTTGTCAGGTACAGCTCGCGCTCTCCCTCGATTTGAGCTGGGCATTTTCTCAGTTGTAGTCTAGATCTGCTTCGCTGGAATGGGGGAATGGTGAGTGGTGATACAGCTATGGGTAGGGTAGATCGGTGGGTGATCTATCGCGCTGTTTGTGTAGTTTTCTGGCCACGGCCCTGGGCCAATTGATGCATGTCGTCGCTTGTTATCAGCCGTGGGGGATGACTAGTGACCCGCTGCTGCGGCTATTTGTGGCATGTATTTGTGTGGATGAGGCCGCCGGTGCAATGGACGGAGCCACCATGCATTTTTGTCGTGGTTATTTGTGGCATGGATTTGTGTGGATGAGGCCGTCAGCGCCATGGACGGAGCCGCCATGCATTTTTGTCGCCAACGTATTCAGTTTTTTTTTTTTCTATTTTTGGCGGTGGGGGTAGGATTATTCTTGTAAAATGAATTGCGGGGCTTTAGATGTTCTATTTTTGGCGCTGAGTGCAGACCTCGCGTCCACTTGTGTTGGGGGTAGGATTCCTTTGTTTTTTGTATATTGAATGCGGAGAGTTTGAGATGTTCAGTTACCTGCTTCAGGGCTCTCAGACTGAGCTGATTTGATGTGCAGTCTGTCTAGTTTGGCATTAGGCATGACGTGCTTTAGCGTTTGCTAAAGTTGTGACATCTCAAGGATGTAAATGACAGCCTGTAGGGCTGTAACAACACAATCATAATGCTTGTCTTCTTTTCATTATTCTCATCTAATTCTTAGAAATAAAGTCTTAATTGCTATGGATATGATTGTCTTTTACTACATTCTGGTGCTATCAATAGACTAACATCGCATACAATAGAAAGCATTGATGTGTAAAAATAGGATAGGATGAACATGTTGAATCTTATGATTAATTCTTTGCGTCTTCTTTATTCAAACACACTTTCTTCTTTGCTGAGAAGAACCCTTCCGGCCTTTGATGTGTCTTAGTTTGAGATACAGTGCTTCATGTATCACATGGATTAAGCCTTTGTTTTGTGAACAGCCAGGTGTTTATGTGTTTTAGCTTGGCACTGAACTGATTTTTGTTAAAATGATATGGCCTTAGCTTTGCTTCATACCTAAAAGGGTGATTCTCGTTGTAGTTTTCTCTAGTGATTCAGTAGGACATCTGAAGGTGCTCTGTAGACTGGTTCATTGTCAATTTGCCATTTAGGATAGAGTTGTTTGTGGATTTGTGTTAAATCTGTGGAATATGCACTTTTGTGGTAAGTTTATCTCCTTAATCGGTGGAGTATGCACTTGCTGATTAGGGGCAGCTTGCTCTTGCCCTCTCGTTAGCTCAGGAAACAGAGCTCTCAGTCTAAGCCTTCCCCAGCCCGTAGTTGTTTTAAGGAAAACCACCATGAAAGGCTATCATGTGCATCTGACTTGTTAAAGCACACACATTTTGTTAATTGTGATTTGTGGTAGCTTAAATTGAAGCACACAATGGCAATGTCTCACTTGTCATTTGTTTCAGGTTCTTAACATCCCCACGAATATTAACAAGGGAACTATCAAAATTATCACCCCTGTGGTGCTGATTAAGAAGGGTGACAAGGTGGGCTTGTGTCCTGCTCGCCAAGCTGGGTATCACCCCCCTTCTCATACGGTCTTCAGATCACTAGTGTCTGTGAGGATGGGTCTGTCTTCTGCACTGATCGAGGTTCTTGTTGATTCAGTAATGGTGGCCAATTGATTCAGGTATGTTTTAGAGCTTCTTGTTGCCTTGTATTTCAGTTGTGTTGCACTGAGATAATATTTGCAGTAGGATTCATAATAACATTTGCAGTAGGTTGCATACATAGAGATATTTTTAAATAAAATATTGTCCAAGATTTTCAGCTTCAAACTTAACGGCCATCTAGATTGTGTATTTGTGTACTTGTTTTGGAGCCGGAGGAGGCACAAGTGTGTGTGGATGAGGCACAAATGATGTGGTGCTATTATTAATTTGCTATTATGGGCTTGTTTGCTTTTTTTGCCTGATTGCATGCATAAGAAGATGGAGTTCCTCGCATTTAATGCGGGATGCAATATTATTGATCCTTTGCTATGATCTTTTCATTTCTCCCTCCCTAGTGGCATCTTGCCTCTATCTGTCTAGTTATTGGCCAAAAGTTAACCATATTATTGTGTTCCCAGAAACATAACTTTGTTTGTGTTGTGTAAATTAGGAGGTAATTTGGGTCAACACACACATCTCATTTGTCCTCTTTGATTTGTGTTTCTATGTTGGCCCCAAATATCTTTACAACAGCAACCAGTGTGTTTCTTCACTTCTGATTATTGTTCAGTGACATAATTGCAGTCTGATTTAATGTAAATTGCATGTGTAGGGCACTACAATTCTAGTTATGAGCCAATGCAATCTATACATTTCATTGTAGATCTAAATATATAATAGTGATGAATTTACAATTGCTCTATTATACTAATAATTACATAAATTATTTTGCCACTGAAATTGCAGCTATTAGCATTCCATCTCTTGTTTTCTGGTTGTCTCAATTTTTCTTTTTTTTGTCATTGTGCCAACAAATGCCTCTTCTTTGTCCTTGTATTTCCATAGAAAAAAAAATGTTTCTTGTATTTTGTGCTAACACAACTAAAACTTTGTAATTTGTGGTTTGTGTAAGCACACACCTCATATTTTGTCCTTGTCTTTCCATAGAAAAAAAATTGTTTGTTGTTTTTTGTATTAACACACACCAAGCATTTGTTATTTGTGATTTGTTGAAGCACACCTCTTTTTTTGTCCTTTGTTTATTGTGATTTATGGTAGCACACACCACATTTTTGTACCTGCTCACACTAGGTTTCATGCTTGAATGGACAGGTCTGAATTTATATGGCTAAGCTACGACGGAGGGTTGTCAACCATTGTTATAGAGAAGTAAGGAGAGATCGTTTCATCTGTCATTCTGAGGTTTGTACACCAGCTGAATTTCGTATAGTTGTAGTTCTTGGCTCCTCTTCTTGGCTGTTGTAGTAGAATAGTAGAAGCTCACATCTTCTAACTCTGTGTTGCATGTACTGTACAATAATGCTGTGTTTAGTATCCATTTTTTGATTGCAACAAATGTATGTAGCAAATTGCACACCTAAATTTCTGCAATTATGGTGTTGACCATGTGCAATATCTAGTTTTTTTGTCCTTTGTTTATTGTGATTTTTGTTGGCCCACACCTCATTTTGTCCTTGTCCTTTGATAGAAAAAATTGTTTCTTGTGATTTGTGCTAACACACCTTTTCCTTTTTTATTGTGATTTGTGCTAGCAAAAATTACATTTTTGTCCTTGTCCTTTCATAGAAAAAAATTGTTTCTTGTGATTTGTGCTAACACACCTTTTCCTTTTTTATTGTGATTTGTGCTAGCAAAAATTACATTTTTGTCCTTGTCCTTTCATAGAAAAAAATTGTTTCTTGTGATTTGTGCTAACACAACTTTTCCTTTGGTTATTGTGATTTGTGCTGGCCCACATGGATTTTTTTTGGTAGTTGTCCTTTCACAGGTAAAGTAGCATACTTCATCACTGAGAAGCACTACTGGTGTCTCTGCCTTACTCTGAACATACTTTTTTTCTATGAACTCTGAACATACTATGCATCCCTCTAGATACTGTTCTTGTGCCAATTCAGCTAGTTTGCTCGAATGTAACTAGTAACTAGTAGGCAATAGGCATTCAGGTCTACTTACCAACAGTTAGCATAGCACTGAACTGCGATATCTTTGTTTCTGTTGCCGTCGTCTCATGTCTTTGATCTGATCCTAAATGAGAATATTGGAATGCTACTTTAGTTTGTGCTAACTATGGCTGAACCGAAATTTACTTTTTTCTATGAATTTGAGTTGCCATCATGCCTTTTGAATCAAATACTAATTAAATTGATGGAACGTGGAACCCTTGCAACCATGCTCTCCTTTGATCCTTTCACGATCTAGTCGGAATTTGCATTTAACACCTTTCTGTTCTTCGTAGCCTGATGGCCAGGTGCCTGGAGACAAGACAGCGGGACACCACGATGATGCCTTTAGCACCTTCATCAGCCAGACTAGTGCAGGGAAGCATGTGCCTCATGCAATCTTCGTTTATCTTGGGCCAACTGTGATCAATGAGGTGCGCACTAGCACCTAACGTCAGCTCTTCCACGCTGACCAATTCATCAGTGGCAAGGAGGATGCTGCTAAGAACTTCACCTGTGGCCACTACACAAGTAATCAACCTCTGAGAAACCTTTGTGTTCCACAGAATTAGCTCATCTCAACTTACTATATTTTTGATTGATTGCTGTTGGTGTGAATCATGTTCTTGTTCCTGCAGTTGGCAAGGAGATTGTTGATCTGTGTCTTGATCGCAAGCTCGCAGGCAATTGCACCGGCCTTCAGGGCTTCCTGGTCTTCAATGCTGTTGGTGGTGGCACCGGCTCTGGCCTTGCTTCACTCCTCCTTGACCACCTGTCAGTGGAGTATAGCATGAAATCCAAGTTGGGCTTCAGTGTGTACCCATCTCCTCAGGTGTCAGCGTCTGTAGTGGAGCCCTACAACAACGTGCTCTCCACCTACTCCCTCCTGCAGCATACTCCATCCTGCTTAACAATGAGGCCATCTACAACATCTGCAGGCGATCCCTGGACATTGAGAGGCCCAACTACTCTAACTTGAACCACCTTGCTTCTCAGGTAGGACAATTGCATTATACTGGCTGGGCATGTGCTCTATTTTTGTTGAAAAAATTACAGCTGCAGTAGTCATTGCTTTTTCATGTGTAGCGTGTTATTGGGATGCAGGAGTAGTCGTTGCTTTTTTATGTGTAGTTAGTGAGATGCAGGATGGTACCCTAGTTTCTTTTTTTCCTGTAGAAACCTATATAAATTGCATTTTTCAATGCTAGAAATTGCACCAGTGGAAATGTGCAATTTTTTTCATTATTTTTTGTAATTTTTAACACGTTTTTTGCATATTTATATAGTGCTACTGAACCATTGTAATTGTAATTTGTAACATGTTTTAATTGCATATTTGACTAGTGCTGCTGAACCACTGTACTGTAATACTAACTCGAATTTTCCACATCTCAGATTATCATCTTGCTACTGGGAAGGAAACAACACGTCATCTGGGCATGGGCACTAATATGTGCCTAACGGGTCGGCTGGACTGTGCAGTGATAGAGTCGTAATTTTTCTGTATGATTAATGGGCCGGTAACTGCATTGTAGCCCAAATGAACACAGACATGAGTTACCGGGTTTTGGAGCTTGCATCCGTAAGGCTTTGGCGGGCCCGGTAGCTACCTTTGGTTGCATCCGCAAGTATTTGCGGACCCGTTTTAGGCTGCACTGTGCATAGACAGACACTAACATGCACAGACGTCAGATCTGACCGTTGGATGCATATCCTAGGGTTGAGGACGTCACCTGGGTTTTTCCTAAAACCCAGGCGACTGAGATATAGCAAGTCCCTTAATAACAATGTTCATTAGGAATAGGTATGTATGCGTGCAGTGCCGGAGCCAGGGGTATGCCCCTGTATGCCAAGGCATACCCAAGATTTGGTCGACCCTCTGTCGCTGGCCGGCAGCCGCTCGCCGCCACCACCCCCGAGGCCCCGACCACCACTTCCATGTCTTTGGCATACCCCACCACTTCCATGTCTTTGGCATACCCAGTCGGACACAACACTGGCTCCGCCACTGTATGCGTGCGTGTGCGCTACATGTATACGCGTGAGTGTATGCAACTTGTGTTTCAAAAGCATAGCTTACTGTTACTGATGATGAGGTCAACTGTTAAGATGCTACAAACCTACGGAGTATTTGTCTGGTAGGTTTTATACCATATTTAACGGAAAATAAATATGGCAACATTCAATTGAGTTGTATAACAACAACTAGCGAGCAGCGTGAAACGAGGCGGCGACGCTAGCTGATGAAAACAACTGAAACTTCAATGTCCAAGAGAGACATGTTTGGTCGTTGACTCCAAGATGGATACATGAGCCCGCAGGGTTATTAGCATGGAAAACTCCATCCATCGAACCAGATGATGATGATAACATTATTAAGAAGCATTATGAATTATATGATAAGTCACAACGACACAGCTGTCTTGCCAGCGATCCTACATACACAATAATAAGGCGGATGGTGCTATACATGCGACTAAATTATTTTCCACTATTTGTTCCAACTAATATATTCTCGTTCGTTCAGTGGAACAAACATTTCGATTATGGATAGCGGTTGTTCAAAAAGAGAACCATTATATCCTGTATATTTTTTTTTATCATGGAATTGATTCGCCAACAGATTTGTATCTCGATTATCTAGTAATAATAGTCGGGTACAAAGTCAGATCTCATGTACACCTATTTTATGAGGGAATGAGGGGCAGGCAGTCAGATATATCAGCATTATTCAAGCAGAGCACATCTTTCCACTTTCGAGTGACGCTGCAGAACAAAATATAGGTTCATGTGCTGCATGCCAAATGTGTCCGGGGAAAAAAAGGAGATAAACAGAAGTGTTCATGTGACTCCTGTCGGTGACGGTATAATTAGGGGGTCGAGGTGCATACGTGGCCAGCCTTGGACCGTACAATTGCAGGCAACTGCCTGATCCAGCGCACGCGTGATGGCCTGTCCCCGCCTTGCAAATGCTCTGCACACAAGAGTTATCACATTTTGATCAGTCGGTCATGTGAAGATTTCTCGTTTGTCCTTTGTACCCAAAATCAATCTGTCATGGGATTAGCTTTACAGGCGAGCACTATCCAAAGATGATAAGCGATAAGGACTACACGGACGTGCCCAGGGCAGAATTGCAGAAACTACAATGCGTGCATCTATCTGTCCTATCGAAGTGTTTGTCTGCTTCAGTTTGCACTGCAACAAGCTACAGAATGTGGCCACAATACATTCTCTGCGTAGTGCCCAACAATACAAAATACACCCCATGCGATCGTGCATCATCGTCACAAACATAAATACTTGATGCCGTTGAAATCAAAGATGAGAAAAGAAGTCAAGAAACCTAGAAAAAACAGAGGGAAAGCAATGCCAAAGCAACCTCTCTTGTTCCCTGCACGAAGCAAGGAGCTCATTGGCCAGCACACACACACACACCAGATAATTATCTTATTTAAAAAATATAATTGTCTAATCAACCCAGTTGTGACTTGTGAGCCGTGATGCGATGCGATGCGTCCAAAGGATCGAGAAGGAGCTGTTACCTACGATGAACGCAGTTGCGAATAAGCCCATGTCGTCAGCTTGACGTTAGTTATCTATGATTCCTATTTTCTCAATAATAAGAATAAAATGACTCATGAATCACTGAATCCGTCAGAGTAGTGACGTACTGAGAGATTCATCTAGTCATGCCGCATTCGCATTGGCGCACTGCTGCTTGCCGTGTTGGAAACTTGAATGATTCCCATCCAACCGACTCCCAAAATTGTGGTACACTCAGATACCATATACGGCGGAAAGCAAAGGCGACCACATCCGACCGAAACGCTACTTGTATATATGCAAAGAAAAATCATGCAGCGTGATAGTAGTTTGTGTGATATGCGTGGAATCAGATGCCATCTCTGAAATCTGGACTGAATTTCGCGGCGAGAGATTTTGGCCCCATTAGTCAAGATCTAATTACTTTGAATTGTGGAAAATTCCACCGGAGGAAGGAGGATTACTGTGCTGACAAACTCCACTCTACACGCTTCATAAATCATGATGGAAGTGTCGATCAACTGCGGAAAAGTCGAACGAGACAAAAGTGAAGCTATTTTCGCTTCTAGTGGGTTTCTTCTGATGGATGGCTTTTCTTTTCTGCTCCTTTTATTTAGAGTAGTGTTTCCCCCCTTTTGAGTTGTATCATGGGCAGCAGCATGGCAGCTGGGCCTGCAAAGTCAGGGCGTTCATTTTATGCACGTGGCCATTATTGGGTGGTCCACAAACGACTACGGTACTCCTACTCCGTACTGTACATGCAATGTCCCTCACTGACGACATGATGATCTGTGCAGTAAACTTCATAGAAACTTCATCGAAAAAAAGAACCCGACACTTCCATCACTTATCTTCAATATACTACTATTCATTCGCTCCTCTACTGTTGGGGTGAAAAAAATGAAAAGAAAAGAGAGGCCACTTAGTCTAGCGAGTGCACGTTTGGAATCAGCAATTAATATTATGGTGAAGAATATAAGAAATACAATTCTAGTATAAATATCGAGTCAAATTATTTAAAGTTTGATAAAATACTCTTATATCATACCAATATTCACCCACATGCGTCGGTGTAATAATGAATAAGCAAGCAGGTCCTGTCTCACTAATGCGGTGGCTTTGCTGTGCTACACACATCTTTGCCTTTTTCCGTACACAACACGTGCCCTCGGTTCATAATTTCCGAGTCCACCGCATTCTCTATGCAGCTTACGATTACAAACACAATCATATATGTATATGCACACAAAACCATTATAATTTTTTTTCGAAATCGCGCTTAAAACCATTATAAATATACATATGTTACTCCGTGCATCTTCTCATCTAGAGCAGATGAGCGAGCCCGTGGATCTTAAGATCAGTGAAGTAATACATGCGTGATGTGTACGTCAATTATCACTGAAAAATACGAGCACCTGCATCAATCAGAACTTAGGTTCGATAAATAAGTTCCATAACAAGAAATCTAACCAACCAAACCAGACCCAGTTTGCATATTATTTAATTTGCTCCAAAGAGTAGGTTTGGTGCGATGGTTGTTTATGTATGTGGATAGCTAACATGTTGAAATAAAAAGTCAGTATAGTTTACGATTATATATTATATAAGTATAGATATAGATATAGATATAAATATAATTAGAGAGAAGATATAGATGTAGATGCAAATGTAGATATAAATATAGATAGAGATATAGATAATTTTAATAAAACAAAACAACAAGTAGTACTAGATGGAGGGAACAAATATCTTAGAAATTACTGCACTCAAAGTTTCACCGGTTTTACTATATTTGTGTGATTTATTTATTTATTATGACCAATGGCATTTTAATATATTGATTTATAATTTGCTCCTAAATTTTTGTTGGAATATCTTAGTGGTAGAAGCTCTTTACTACTCCGTCACCAAACATGGCAAAACAAAAGCACGTATACCGATATATGTGTAGGCAGGATTTAAAAGTTGAGTATTTCGTTGTTGTTTTTTCGTACAATAGTAGTACATAGCACATGAATACTCATAATTCTGTATACAAATTTCACTGTACGTATAATATTAATACATTTACAAAAATCAGAATAGTAACCTTTTTTCCAGGCTTTAAAGGAATTGTGCACATGATGAATGATGAATAAAGCATACCCAAAGCTATGCAGGCTTGGCGCAGAGAACACCATGCGTCCATGCCCTGAATGCCCATGCAGAGAACAGTTAAAGCACTTGTGCCACTTCCAAGTGGGGCAGGAGATCCCTGGCCCCAGGAAGATACCTCGAGTTTCAGTCCCATTGGTACGAGTAGTAGGTCCGAATGTTCAGATAAAAAAGCTGGCGCCGATGAGATGGCTTTAGGTAGGAGCATGATACATGATTGATCCAAAAACTTTTAAAATCAAATTGCTGCCCCTTTGTGGATTACTCCTAGACACCGTAAAAGTTTCTAAATTTCTTTTATATCCACTGTGATCCAAAATCTTTTGAAATCAACGACTTCTAGTGATAAAGCTGCATCGCCGAATTCAATATTTTCTCACACCAACCGCTCCGCGTCCGAGTCCACATCCAACTGAGGTGGCCTCTAACAGACGGGTCCCGCATGTCAGTTGCAGGGGCTGGACGCCTTCCCTGTACGCTGTGGTCCTATTCCCGCACCTACCGCGTCGAGGAAATACCGAGTATAATATGTGGAACTCCAATGGTAATACAACTATCGCCGTGGAATTTGTACGTGTAAAGCGTATATTTTATTTATTTTTATTATTGGGATGAAACTCTGAGAGGGCGAGGGAGCCAACTTGTTTCCCATCCTTGTCCTTGGTCGTCGCCATTATATAGCCGCCCTCATCCCGGCCGATCCCTTCGTCTCAGTCCCACACCACCACCTCCTCCTCATCTTCTTCCTCCTTGGGCCAGCCGTCAGTCGCACCGCAGCCGCCGCCGGCCATGGCCTCCCTCACCGACCTCGTCAACCTCAGCCTCGAGGACACCACCGAGAAGATCATCGCCGAGTACATATGGTACGCCGCGCGTTTCCCTGATGTTGCTTATTAATCTGCACGCAACGCTGTCTCTGTCTTTGCCTCGCTATCTAGTCAGAAAGAACCGATCTTGCTTGGTGCCCGGGCCCGGCCGCCTTCTCATGGCGTCTTCCCCGTCCGGGAACGGGATTTGGAGAGGGTTTTGGGAGACTGCCTCATGATGTGCCGCATCTCTTGTTTTATTTTGGTGATGATGATCAAGCGGAGAGGCTTTATTAGTTGATTCTTCTTCAAGTAAAAATCTGTTATTTTGGCTCGTTTATTCGCCCATGAATATGTGGCTTCAGTTTCGGATATGCTTCGAGAGAGCTGGAGAGAGAGATGCGCAGCAGTCGTACCCTTTTCTTTGTCCTGCTGCGGGAGGATCTCAACAGCGGCAGCCTCTGGCTCTCTGCTCACCGGGTCCCGCATCGGCCACCGCACGGCCACCGCCAGATGAATCTGTGGGCTGAAGGATCTAATTGCTTGTCTTACGCGTTAATTGATCCCCTTGATGATGCTAGTATTAGTTATTAGTACTCAAAAGATGCAAGTTTTTGTTGTTACACACACGTCTTAGACTCCTCTGCTCCGAGGAATATGGCAGTCTGTTAGGCGATTTAATTTGATCCCATCTTAATGCATGCCTTTTTCTGGGTCGCAGGATCGGTGGATCTGGCATGGATCTCAGGAGCAAAGCCAGGGTAAGATAAGAAGATTCCTAGCACTTGGAGGGGAGTGTTCCCCGGGATACTATTTGTGGTGACTCGTAACTTATCGCTTATCTCTGAAGTCACCATCCGCTGGCTTATATACGAGAGCTCTGCTCACCACTAGTACACTGCAATTAATCTTATTTTCTTCTACTCACTCCGTTTCAAATTGCAGTTCATTTTGATTTTTTTGTTGCACGTATTTTGCTATGTAATTAGATAAATAATATGTCTAGATACATAACAAAATACATGCACCGAAAAAGTCAAAGTGAACTATAATTTGAAACGGAGGGAGTATTTCATAAAATCGTACTGATCTGGTTGGTGCTGGTGCAGACCCTCTCCGGCCCGGTGACCGATCCCAGCAAGCTGCCCAAGTGGAACTACGACGGCTCCAGCACCGGCCAGGCCCCCGGCGAGGACAGTGAGGTCATCCTGTAGTAAGTGTCATGGCATGCCAAGCTTGGATGGATGCATTCTTTTGTCTGTTTGTTTGTTTTACTGGAGTACTAGCAAACATGGAACGATCCTTATCTCTTGGCCATGTGCCACACTGCAGCCCGCAGGCTATCTTCAAGGACCCATTCAGGAGGGGCAACAACATCCTTGTAAGTTTCCACTTTGATCATCCAAGTGACCTGAACCACATGTTCCTGTGTACAGTTCATTGGTCCAACTCAGATCATTTCATCTTTATGGGGAAAAATGTCTGTTTCATCCGAGTAAATAAACTAAAAGTTGTATGTACTGTATAAATAATTTAGATTTTTTTAATATGCCTGATGTATTAGGTTGAAGAACTATCTTAATGCAGCACTAATGGTTCCTGATGCAATTTCTCTACTCTGAATCTTTTGTCCAGTTATGCAAAATTGCAAATTGCATAACACGACGACTCGGTGTTATGAGCTTAGATATTCTTTCTGTAGTTAGGTGTGAGTATCCAGTGTACCAAACCATGGTTTAGGAATCAATTGGTCAACTTGTCTAATATTAGGGACCACTTTTAGGTGTTCAATGAATTCGTTTGACCTGCAGGTCATGTGCGATTGCTACACCCCAGCTGGCGAGC
>CM041635.1:51034244-51057580 GCA_023333625.1 Bothriochloa decipiens | reverse complement strand
GGGGGGCGCGGGTGGCTGGTGGTGGGGGTTGGGATAAGGTTAGGGTTTATTTTAGATGGGCCGGGCTTTTTTTTGTTTTAACTTTGCCGTGTGCTTTTAGGCCTGGCACACGGCAAAGTATATTTTGCCGTGTGTTTTTAATTGCACACGGCAAAATATTTTTTTGGACGTTCGAAATCTTCTCAATCTTTTATCGTAGACTACACATGCGATGACACGATAACTCGCCAAGTTTCGTGAATTTCGGCCTTCGTTTGGATTTTATATGATTCTAAATCACTTTTCCCGCACGTGTCTCGACATGTTACGTCAACTAGATGGTCAAGATTTCATGCGACCTCCTGGACACGACTAAAACATAGACCAACAATCATGAATATTATTTTTTAAAAGACCAAATTTCATTATTCCATGTAGCTGCAGTTCATATTTGAAATATTTTAAAAAAATCAATGAAATGAAATAAATCAATTAAATATATTAAAAAAAGTCAAAAATGGATCATATTTTAAAAATAAGTCATACATACTGTGACAAAGCTTCAAAAAAAATTTAAACCTAAAATAAAAAAAATATTTTGCCGTGTGCAATTAAAAACACACGGCAAAATATACTTTACCGTGTGCCAGACCTAAAAGCACACGGCAAAATAATATATTTTGCCGTGTGCAGTGGCATGGCACACGGCAAAATATTATATTTTGCCGTGTGTTTTTTACTGTACACGGAAAAATATTTATTTTACCGTGTGTTTTGGCGTGGCATACGGCAAAGTTTGACGGCGGGTGGACACCGTCACGGCACGGCCAACTTTGCCGTGTGGCTTGGCATTGCGCACGATAAAATAAATATTTTACCATGTGCAATTCGGAGCACACGACAAAATAAACTTTACCGTGTGCAATACACACGGCAAAACGTCTTTGCCGTGTGCTGTATTTTACCGTGTGTCACACACAGCAAAATTTAACTTTACCGTGTGTCACGGTAAATTGCACACGGCAAAGTTTAAGACACACGGCAAAGTCCATTTTTCTAGTAGTGCACAGCTCTCCTCAGCGAGCATGTTCCAGAGAAAAAAAGGTAACACCAAAAACAAATTGGCAGAAACTAGCTAATAATACAGAATCAGGATGAGCACGATTGGGGTGAGCCATTAACAAGCAGCCAGACCCATCACTTCTCCAGCAGCACTTACGTGGTATTTATCGTGGTGCTACCGAGACAATTTGACTAAGCGCTAGTGTAATTTGATCACTTGCTTTCTCCAGCTCCTTTTTGTGGTGTCACCCTCCAGTTGATAGATATATTAACTTTACAATTTTTATTATAGGAAAAGGTCTAATTTCGTTCACTATCATGCATAGCAGGGCAAAACAGAAGTAGGCATGTAGGCAGTGGCTGTGAATGGCCAGGTTCCCATCATGAATTTTTTTGCATCTCCAATCGTTTCTGATATAGAAGATATAGAAGATGATGCCAAAAGACAATGAGAGACACTTGTATCAAATGATGTGATAAAAAAGATGACATGGCTGCACCATCCAAAATTGTAAAACGTTTCCCTATAGTTCACAAGTATACCAGGTTCTGCAGAGACATTAAATTGTAACAGCCCTTGCCTGAAGAAAGACGCTGGCCCACTCAAAAGCTGGGAGGACCACAACTATGCATTGACCCTTTCATGCTCGCTTGGTGAAGAAGCGCTAGCATGAGGAGTAAGTTACATTACCCCTGCCGTTTAAATTGGCTAAGGTGTTCCTCAGGTACCAATAGGTTTGTATCCTTGATGAGCAAGGTAGCATGCCAATTGACTGGGCATTACAATATTACAAACATTAAACCAAAGGAATAACTAGAGGACCAAAATAGGCTGTTTTCTTAATATTTCCCAAATCCCAACTAACAAATACAAACACTAATAAGTTGCTTTGAGTAGATAATATGGATTCCAAAAGGATCTTTTCAATATTAGAGTTCCTTCAAAGTGGCGTGCAGAAACTAGGGCATAGAGTAAAGATCCACTGGGAAACGTCAAC
Organism: Bothriochloa decipiens; assembly: GCA_023333625.1. Taxonomy (NCBI): domain Eukaryota; kingdom Viridiplantae; phylum Streptophyta; class Magnoliopsida; order Poales; family Poaceae; genus Bothriochloa; species Bothriochloa decipiens. The sequence continues at coordinate 51,055,541 of CM041635.1, read as the reverse complement.
TCAGAAAAATCTCAGCTACTTCTAATCATCTCAAAACAGCAGTAAAAGTAAGTATTCAAACAATTAGTGATGCAGAATACTTGCAAATTTAATTTTTTTGGGTCACTGAAACATTATTAATCATTCATACTGAATGCTATAATTCTGAAATCAGTCATGTAAAGTCATGCTCAAAAACTAACAGAACAAGAAAAAGTTTGAAAAACCTGCATACCATGGCAACCTCAATATAAACGCAACAGGAGCAAATACATCGAATCGAAGTACACTATAAGTCCAATGTATAGCAAGGACAATTCATCTCTTGCTGGCCATTCATTTTTAGATTTGTTCATTCATATAAAATCATTTCTCCCTTGCAAACGTGCAAATGAAGTAATGGAAGTTCCAGATTATAGAGGCAGTTTACAAATAATAAAAAAACCACAGGTACAAGAGTAGGTACTATTTGAGTATCGATACCTTTTCTGATGTAGCATGGGGATAAGCCATTCCTATAGGCATGTTGGTGGTATCCAGATCCCCTGTTTTATGCAACAAAAATATTATTATGGCCTATTTGGAAGTTTATAAATAGTAGCTTAAGCACATACTCACCACAATGGACAGGCCTAGTGAACATTTTACAGTCAAAAGGGCAGCTTCAAAAAAAAGGTGGAATAAATAAATAGATAATCAACAACCAATCGTATATTGGCATACAAATTATTATACAAAAGCAATGCAAAAATGTGCCTTCTACATTATGGAAAAGTCCATAATTATTAAGAATAGAAGAAACCCGTTCAAGAATTTCCACATGGGACACCTGCATGATGTTTTGGATTGGTATATAAGATCAACCAAATAAAATAAAAGGAAACATTTGGGAAGGGTGTGGGGAGACTAATGACATATATAAGAGATGACGCGAAAAAATAAACGAATATGCTGCATAAATAGTTAAAAATATACAATGATTTTGATTATTGATGTACTGTTTTCAAAAAGCACAGACAAACTAAAATAAATATTGGATGTTCTTTTATAACACAATAAAGCTGCCAAGTTCTTCAAGGTTCAGGCTTTCTAATTGAAAACTACAGCCTCTATCTATACAGTTCAAAAGGTGAGTCACCGGTTGCAGTAAACTAGCATATGTCAAACTAAATAACTGTATTGAAACATTTTATAAATATAATCGATTATATATTTATCTTATATAATTATTGTTATTGTTACTATAGAAACTAAATGTGCAGAAAATAAGCATCAAACTTCACTTCATTAATTTTCCGGAGCTTTAGATTTGAAAAAAAAAACTGAGAAGCCCGAGAAGCTATGTGAGTATGAGGGAACTAGATTTTAAGATGAAGTTGAAGCTCCGCCAAACGGGAGAAACAAATCAATTTATGCATGCCTAAGCTCACCTATGGCCAAAGAAAACAAGATTGATTTGGGGGAAGTTGAAAGCTTCTTTGTGGTTTTGGCTAATTGATGACACACCTTGTTGTTAATAAGTTTTGCTAAGTAAATATAAACAAGGATTAGCAACACATGTGACGATGGAGCGAGGTGGCAAGGAGGTGACCATGTGATCATCGTGATGGACTTGGTGCACATGAAATGACGATCCAGCTCTGAAGAAATCAACGAGAGCTCATGGAGATCAAGGCAAAGGTTTGCTTAGGGCTTTTTGGTTTGGTGATCGAGACGCTTAGCGAGCGTGATCATTTTAGGATAAATGCCGTACTATCGAGAGAGGAAGTCACGGTTATCGCGTCACGCAAGTGCCTCTAGATTTAAATCATTAAGCATATGCATTTCGGATCTAGAGCTCTAACCAAATTGCCGTGGAAAAATATTTTAAAAATACTAACACTCGCACTTATGGTGGAGATCATTTTGCTGTGTTGGTGCTTTGATGCAGAGGAGAAGATGAATCAGAGGAGATAGTTGAGAAGTGCACATGCGTGCATGCAAGTGAAAGAGGGCTGCCTTTGCTTGCTTGACGTATTTGCTTTGTATTTTTGATTTATTCTTCTATAAAAAAAACGGCCATAATTTGCATGCATGACATCGTGGTGATGTCATCAAGCAAGCAAGCTAATTTGAATGAAGGCAGGCCGGCTGCTCTACTTGCTTGCTGCCTTGCATGCACACGTTTATTGTCGTGCTAAAAATAGCTACTGCTGCCTACTCCTTTGCTTGTGATCGATCGAGAGACAGAGCCGTGCATGCATCTAGAGTTTGGATCGATGAAATATCGTCGAGGAGCCTTGGACGCTGGTCCGGACGCAGCTGTGAGATGCTCCAGACGCTGCCCATGCGTCCAGCCTTTGGAACTCGACGATGGCTATTTTAAGCAGGCGCGCTGGACGCGTCTGTCCAGCAGCACCGGACGCAGGGGCCTGGCTCCGGACGCACAACAGAGGATGTGTCGGGCGGGCAGAGCGCCGGACGCGTCCGGGGAGTACAACGGCCGGATTTTCATTCGAATCAAGTTATATAGCGCCGGACGTGCTACAGTGAACCACGGGCGTCCGGGGGTGATGGCCGGACGCGTCGTATGGTTGGTTTTGAATCGTTTGGCTTCCCGCGTGAGATTTGTATAGCGCCCGACGCGTCCTGTGAGGGGCCTAGAACGCGTCCTACGCTCTCAAAAATCGTATTGAAGGGGGTAACGGCTAGTTGGCTCTTGGTATGTTATAAATACCCTTTTGGTCGGCCATGGGGGTCTCTCTTGCTCATTCTAACACTTGTGTGAATCCTTTGAGCTGAAGAGACTCCCTCCACTCCTCTCCTTGCATTGTTGCTTCATCCAAAAGAGAGTGAGTGAGATTCAAGTGCATTTACTTAGAGTTTGCATCTAGATACACTTATTCTTTGTGATTGCGCGGACTTCTTGTTACTCTTAGGTGATTCCCGTCACCCTAGACGGCTTGGTGCAGCTGCGGTGATTGAGCTCGAGTTGGTGATTGTTCGAGGCCACACCGGGTGATTTGTGAGAGATTCTTAGGCCTTCCCCGTGGAAGCTCGTGAATTGGCCACTCTAGTGGAATCGTGGCTTGGAGGATCCCCATCTTGTGTTGATCGTGCCGCCCACGGAGCTGTGGGATTGGCTTGAGCGCCATTTAGCCGGGGCATCTCTAAATGGGTGTATCGTCACAATGAGGATTAGCTTGCCGGAAACAAGTGAACCTCGGTAAAAAATCATTGTGTCATTCTTGATTACCGAGGTCTTTCTCTTGTGTGATTCTGGTTATTGGCTCATCTCCTCTTCAACGTTGGTATAAAGATCACTTACTTGCTCACTTACATTCTTGCAATATATCTTGTCTTGCTTATTAGTTGTTCTTATTGCTAGAATTATGTAGCTTGTTTTCTTAGCTGTGATTAGCTTGCTCTCTAGAAGTAAAGTAGCTCCATCGTCTTTTTGATTAGGAGTAAGTTAGCAACCTAGGTTTGTTGGTGTATTTAGAGATTATAGCCTATCACTAGAATTATGTAGGTGGCTTGCATAACACAGTTGAGCTAGTGCTAGAAGGAGCTACGTCATCTTAGGTACTAACCAGTGGTTTTAGTGCTTTGCAAGAATTTTTTTATAGGCTATTCATCCCCTCTAGCCATTAGAACCTTACAGAAGTATCATACAAACAGTGATTTTGCAAATGAGTTTTTGTATCTAAATTTATTCTCTCATACAGAATAATTTGTGATCACTTTTCTTTTTCAAATTACTTGGCATATTCTTAAAAGGCAACAAAAAAAGGTGGTGCCTCTGAATCTGTCCGAATGAATGCATCAAGAGCTTCACCAGCTCTGTAAATTAAATCAACTAGTAATGCTGTACAATCAAGAACTGAACTCTCCTCAGGCCGATTTGGTGCTTTGCCATTTTTGTCTGAACTCTCCTCCAGCCGATTTGGTGCTCTGCCATTTTTGTATATGCCCCATTTTAGGGCAACTGAGTGTTTCATGATAAGAACCATGATAGTTTCAAACCCATCTGGCTTACAAATTATCTCTCTTATTGGAGAAAAACCCACCACGGATCAACCCTTGTGCTGACAGGAGTAAAACTGCAGTCTGGACAAGTTTGCCATCCACCACATAATTCCACAGCTCATCAAGTAAATTATTAGTCTCTTTTGCAAGCAGTCTAGTTGTATCCAAGAAAATCTTCTGTAAAAGAATCATGAGAAAAGTGAGACTTTTACAATGCCATGCAAGCAAGCAGTCTGACACAACTACTTTTATCACCTCAGTTACCTCTAAGCTAGGAATTAAGGGTCACCTCTATGCCAATTGAAATCAACATAACTACCATACAACCTCACAAGTGGATTTTTAACATTGTGAATCTAATTACTGTTATAAAAGTGGTTTGTAATATGACATGAATCTAATTATAGTGAATCTAATTATTGTTATCACTATGATGAGAAAGCTGTAGTTTTTGTATAGAAGAAAGAAAATGAGAATAACCATTTCTGGTAGGCACAGGAGTTGAATGAGCTTGTAGATATAGTCCCGATGATCCTGGCAAGGAGATAGATTGTCCTCCAGATACTTATGAAGGCGAGTATCCTCAACTGCAACATGGAGAGGAAGAAGATTCTCTCTGGTCTCATTGCCAGCTGTGCGTACATTAGCTGATGCACCATACTTGAGGAGCAACTTGACCATATCAACTGTGAACCTTTCAGCAGCTTCATGAAGCGGGAAGTATCCATATGGATTCATGCAGTTGGGACTGGCACGGTTCCCAGAGAGTTCAGGAGCCTTTCCCTCCAGCACAACTTTGGTACATTTCAGGGCATTTTCACTAATAATGTAATTAAAGGTTTCTGGAGTGACGATAAAACCCCATGCCATGCACAACTTGTTATTACTGAACAGGTGTAGAAAGCGCTGAACATCATCCTCTCTAAGGGTGGACAGCAATTCAGGAACTTTGTGCCACAATGCATCACTAACCCACTGCATCAAACCATGTGCAATTGAAAAGTGTTACTCCCTCTGTTCCAAATTGTAAGTTGCTTTGATTTTTTGGTACATATATTTTGTTATGTATCTAAACATATTATTATATCTAGATACATAACAAAATGCATGTACCAAAAAAGTCAAAATGACTTACAATTTGAAACGGAGGAAGTACAAAGGAATAAATCATAGACAAAGAAAGCAAAGCAAATAAAAACATAGCTATGCCGAGGAGCTAGGACAAGAAGAAAATATTGCTTCAACGGTGAAGCTAATAATTCTAAAATACCACATGAACTAAACAAAAAGTACAAACATTGTATGTTGACTGAATTATGCAAATTGAAATGACAAAACCTGAGGAGTACGGTCTGGGGTGATTATTTTAGTCGCTCTAGAGTTAGCAACAAAAGCATGTGTTCTATGGAGCCACTGAAAAAGAAAAATGCTAAGAGTTAGAGCTCACAAAAACAAGATGTACGAGAGAAATAGAATGAGTTGGTGGTTACAGTACCTCTTTCGCATGTTCCCACTGGGTTTTTGTGCCATCACAAGGAGGACAAGGAGGATAGGGAGGATTCCATGGGTCCCCTGTTTCATCTGTTGTAGATCCATCTCTAGCTTTATTGTTATCTTCGGGATTAGCATCTTGCAAGACCCCAATTTTACACATCTCATGCATTGGTGCAGAGTTTCCGTGAAACTTGGATCTGTTTATTCTTCATATATCATATATGAAACAAGGATAATTACTATCTCGCCAAAAGATGTGGTATTGTTATCAATATTTTGATGGTCAAACAATAATCCAAAATACCATGACATCCCATAACGCATGTTATGATGTTACCACCCTACTCAATTTCTCAAGCACAAGGTGAACAGAATGCTAGAAATTATGATGCACCACAAATATGGAAACACAAAAACCTACCTGTGTTCAATATCTAGGTTCAACCAGAAGTTCCACCAGACTTCACAAATTACTATTTATTCATCAATAACTTGTTCGCCCTGGTGGTCCAGGACGTTGAAGCACTGCACAGCAAGTGATTATTAGATATGCAACACCAAGTGATTATTAGATATGCAATAACTGAGCAATCCTGAAGAAAAGGAACATTAGTAGATGAAGTGCAAATTATTATATGGACAACATTTTGGGCGCCTCTTGCCGCTCCTTCCTTCCTGGCCGGTGGCGGGGAGCAGGACTGCGAGGGTTGGCTCAGGTCAACGAGGAGGCGACGTCGCTCTTGGTCGATGGCGACGTGCGGCGGCTCGGGAGGACGGTGACTCGGCGAGTGCTGCGGCTCGGGAGGACGTTTCTGACATATAGGTGCTCTTATTGGGCTTGGGCTTGCACAATGAGAAATTTGTCTTTTTTTGTGACAAATGAGAAATTTGTCGAGGCCTGCTTCGTGGCTGAAAGGATCAAGATGCCCAAGAGGGGGGGTGAATTGGGCTAATTCTAAAATTTCTTGCGGAATTAAAACCTATTAGCCCATTTCACCCTATGTGCCTATGTGTGTTTCTAAGGATTCTATCGAGAAAATTTTTGCACCCTAGTTCCAATCCTAATCTAGCATGACAATTCTAAGAATGTAAATTGCGAAAATGTAAATGCTAGAAAGTAAATGCGGAAAGTAAAGGAGCAAGGAACACGGCGATGTTTTCCCGAGGTATCGGAGAGTCGCCACTCTCCACTAGTCCTCGTTGGAGCACCCGCGCAAGGGTATAGCTCCCCCTTGATCCGCACAAGGACCAAGTGCTCTCTCCGGGCTGATTCTTTGACACTCCGTCGCGGTGAATCGCCGAAACCGCTCACAACTTGAGTTGGGCCATCCACAAGCTCCGCCGGATGATCACCAAACTCTCAGACACCACCAAGCCGTCTAGGTGATGGCGATCACCAAGAGTAAAAAGCACAAGCTCTCACTTGACCTCGCAAAGCCTAATGAGACGATGGATGCACACTTGCTACTCTTGATTCACTAATGAGTGCTAATTAATGGATTCTCAAATCACTAGCACCTCACTAGGGCTCTTGCTCTCTTTGGACACTAAAGAGGTTGTTCAGCTGAAAATGATGGGCAAGCTAACCGGTATGGAGGGGTAGGAGATGTATTTATAGCCCCACGGGCCAAAACCAACCGTTACCTTCCAAACCAAGATTTTTCGGGGTCACCGGACGCGTCCGGTCCTCAGCACCGGACGCGTCCGGTCTGTTCAATTTTTCAATTCGCGACCGAACTCAGCTAGCCGTTACATAACCACCGGACGCGTCCGGTGAGTTACACCGGACGCGTCCGGTGTTTCGGTCTGATAACATAGCTTCTGGACAGCGTCTGGTGTAGCACCGGACGCGTCTGGGCCGGCGTCCGGTACGTTATCCTTTTCTGCGTTGCACCAGACGCATCTGGTTCTTACCACCGGACTCACTTTCCCGGCGTCCGGTGCATTCAACCATTTTGCTGCACACGCAAATGAATAGACCGGACGCGTCCGGTCCTCTTCGATCCAGCGTCCGGTGCATCTAAAACAACCGTTCCACTTCGAATTCGACGATCTTTGTGAACGGCTTTAACTCCAACGTACCTTAGGGCCTTTTTGTAGTTACCTAGTGCTAAGTTTCACAAGTGTGCATCACACCTAAACCATTAGACTTATCTAGGTCAAGCTACCCGTTTGCACCCCCCTTAATAGTACGGCCAAAGGAAAAACAAAGTCCTAACGACTAATCCGACGTCACCCAACACCATGGACGATCGGAACTAACCATTCTTAACCTTGTCGTCCATCCTTTGAAAACCGAAACGATTTCCATCGTCAAGGGAGCATGAAACCCGTATTGCCCACGGTATCCATCACCATAACCTAACTTACCAATGTTTCTGCAAAACACACGTTAGTTATGGTAAATATTGTCATCAATCATCGAAACCACATTAAAGGGGCCTAGATGCTTTCAGTGGCATGCTCAATTTTTCATGCTCATAGAAGTATGGTTTGCGTTATACTGTATAATCTTAAAATAAAACTGATGAGCATGACAGAGTGAGTGGGTGACGAAGGAAAATGAATCATTGAGCATCGGTTGGACTGAACTCATGATCCATTGCCTTGGGGACCATTTTTTTTATGGAAGGGGACATGATTTTAACTCATGTGGATATTTCGTTCGTCTCTGTTATCTATCAAGACAAATCTGCTGAACTCAGTAGGAACGACGCCTGTAAGATGATGGAAGCTAAGTAGATTTCTTTTTATTCATATGTCCTCGTGCAAGTAAGTCATCTGGGATCAGGATCAACACCCGGCAGTGCATCGCGACGCATGGCCGGTGCGTGGCTTCCAGCAACACATTTGCACAATGGGAAAAGGTCCACAATCATTTATTCTGCAATAATCAACATGTTATAACAATTGGACCACGAGAAAGAACCCTTAACAGGACTACAGCTCAAATCGTTGCCTCCGATCTCCAATCGAGCTCGCATTCCAGCAGCGCAGTCGCCACAAGGGCACGACAACCGCGCCTCACCCATCTTTTCCTTGTGTGCCATTATAAAAGATGGACCAAACTGTCATACCACTGGAAAGTTAGTTTCGGCCTATGTGACCAACATCATTTTGGTTTTTTCTCTATGCCATTCCGTCCACTTTGGCCACAGTGTCAAACCGATATGGAAAAAATCTAAAATGCCCTCTGATCTAAATACAATGGCATGCAGGCCCCACTTCCATCCTCTTCCTCCCACTTTTCCTTATCTGCTGCAGAGACGAGTAGGAAGCCGCCCACGCCCGCCGCCGAACCCACCACCAAAGAGGCCATGCTGGACCTCGGCCTCACCGATAAGCTCAACGGAGGCCACGGGTGAGCTGCTGGTCAACCTCGCGGGACGCCACCGCGGGCGGGCGGCCGCTCTGCCTCGCGCGCGCACAGCGGCTGGCGTGAGCCGGAGCTCGGCCTCGCCTGCAAGCGGCCACTGGCGAGCTATGTCCGCCTCGCCAGAGGGCTGCCGAGGCCACGACGCGTTCCGCCTTGACACGGCTGGGCGGGTGAAAGCTCTTGTTTGGTTTTGACTAATTGATGACACACCTAGTTGCTAATGATTTCACTAAGTGTATATAGAATAAATTAGCAACATGTGAGATGAGGGAGATAGGTGGTATGGAGATGACCACAAGATCATGGTGATAGACATGGTGTCATGATCAAGCACCGAGGAGATCAAGGCGAAGGTATATCTTCGTAGGTCTTTTTGGTTTGGTGATCGAGACACTATAGAAAGTGTGGTCACATTTAGGATAGATAGCCGTACTATCAAGAGGGGATTTCATAGTTATCTCGTCGTTCAAGTGCCACTAGGTCCATATACTTGAGCATATGCATTATGATCTAGTCACTCACATGGCTTCTAACCCTTGGGATTTGCCTTGGGAGGCAGCTAACTTTTGCTCATAAGTGATGGATCACTTAGAGTTAGCTCTCTTGCACAAGGGTGAAAGCAAAGAGAAGATGTTATGCTGAAAAAGAGAAGGTGATGGTTCTTGATTTAGAAAACTACTTTGATCCAAGATGTTTGGGATCAAGAGGATATGTTGGTTGTGTAGTCCTCTGAATAAGCTTTCCAAAAAGTCCAAGATCATCGAAATCGGAGTTCTGAGCTAAAAGTTATGGCCGTTTTAGCAGGGAGCTCATGCTGTTGTTTCCTGACCGCGGACTGTCTGTCCTTATTAGCGTTGTTGACACCGTTTTTCGGCACGTATCAATAAGGATCGGGAGACTAAACTAAATCGGCAAGAGGTTGGTTTTTCTTCAGCATTGCTTCTGAGCTGCCGATGGGTGGTTGCCGATGAAGGGCATGTTGATCTCGTACATTGCCAATGAAGCCGAAGAGCTATTTCCGATAAGGTTGGCAGAGGACGAGAGGATTGTTACCGATGAGGCGGAAAGAGTTGTTGCCGATAAGAATGGCAGGAAGACTGGGAGGTTGTTGCCGATGCCAGGAATATACCGATGAGGAGATAACTTCATCACGACGGAAGCGGACAGAGGATCGGCATCATAGAGCTTATGATTTTCGTAGAATAGTTTGAGTCCAACTCCTATACGAGTTTTATTTTTTTCTTAGGAGGTAGAGTTCGTATAAGGAATTAGTTTGTTTCTTCTATATTTGAGCTTTGCGTGTTAAATTAGGACTCTTCGATTAGCGGAGTATAAATATATGCCGGGGGGCATTGTAATAGGGATCCAAGCATCAATAAACAAATCTACTATTTATCGCAATTTACTTCTATTACCACTTTACTTTTCGACGACTTCGTCAAGTATTTTCTCTTTTTCAACGAGTTCTTTCAAGAATCAATGGGCTGCATCAACTTGATCTCCGGCGACCTTGCAAGTTCTGCGTTTACCGAGCACGATTCAGGCTTTGACTTCTGGGCGTATCGCTGTCGTCTCGTCTGATCTGTTCAATAGTTATCGAATACATTCTGAGCTTTGACGTCTGGGCGTATCGTTGTCGTCTCGTTCGGTTTTTATTCAAGTTATCATCCTTGTTGATTAACAGGTCAAATCGACTGGCACGCTTTGGATATCAAGTTTGGGTATTAGCCCGGTGTGTTTGCAGATAGAATTTTGCATCAACAAGCGCGGACTGTCCGTCGGCTAATTTCGAAAGAGCAAGTTTTCTGGACAGGTTCTGTTTAGTGCTCTGGAGATGAATCGCGGTTCTGTTTCTACTGCAGAACAACCCATAGTGCCGTTTGTATCTTAATCTGGGTTACCTGCAAATCAAGGCAATTATGCTGGTTATCATCCAATCATACAAGAGCATCAATTGTCAGCGAGCTATCAGCCATCGGCAAGTCAGGTGCCGATGAGTTATAATCACAATTGGTCAGGGTAAGCATCAGTTTAGCAACATGCTACTCAGCCAAGCTACCAGGCGATGGGGACTCAGCAGTATTGTCCACAGGTAGCTTTCTAGGATCAAACATCGGCAAGACAGCCAATGAGCTTTGCTCCGCAGACTAGTGCTGTGAATATGCCGATTCCTCCAAACCAAGTACCACAAGGATACGTAGAAGCATATCAGCCAACACCTCCAGCAGAGATTCAGCCAGTGCATCGGCAAGATCAAGATGCATTTTGGACCGATAAGATCGCGGAAGTGATGAAAGAGCAATTTGGAATTCAGCCCAAGATTAATACTTATTCTTATCGGACTCCGTACCATCCAGCTTATGACTCAATTCCTTTTTCAAATCGGTACAAAGTACCAGATTTTACTAAGTTCTCTGGACAAGATGATACATCAACAATGGAGCATATCAATCGTTTCATCATCCCGTGCGGAGAAGCAGCTAACAGGGATGAATTGAGAGTTCAACTATTCTCATCTTCATTGTCTGGATCGGCATTCACATGGTTTATCTCATTGCCGCCGAATTCTATTCATACTTGGGCAGATTTAGAGAGACAGTTCCACAAGTACTTCTTTGCTGGTGTCCATGAGAAAAAGCTTACCGATTTAGCGAAATTGAGACAACGAAGTGACAAATCAGTGGAAAGCTTTGTGCAAAGGGTACGAGATATGAAAAACAGATGCTACAGCTTGGTGCTTGATGATCGCTAGTTAGCTGGTTTGGCTTTTTAGGGTCTGTTGCCGCATCTCAGGGACAAGTACGATTCTCAAGAGTTTGAAAGTCTTAGCCATATTATGCAGAGGATCTCTGATCAAAGTGCTCGAGCTCCAGAACCTAGGAAGAGCTGGAACAAGAAGGTGTCCTTTGTAGAAGAAGCAGAGGAAGGTAAGAAGCCAGCTAGAGAAGTTCACATTTGACATCACGAAGGCCGATAGAATATTTGATCTGCTGCTTCAAGAGGGCCAAATCAAGCTATCACCTAATCATGTGATCCCATCGGCAGAAGAGATAAAGAAGATGAGGTACTATAAATTTCATAATGCAACTTCGCACAGTACTAATGATTGCAAAGTATTCAGGCAGCAGTTGCGATCGGCCATTGAATCTAGGAGGATCAAGTTCGATAACTCTAAAGCTCAGAAGCCGATGAAGATTGATCAACATCCTTTCCCTGCAAACATGGTGGATGCCGTAAGAAAGACCAAAGTGTTGACATCAGCAAGCGCTAAAAGGAGAGCATTGGTAGATCCTAGACATCAAGTAACTGCCGATAACTTGAAGGGAAAATAAGTAGTAGAAGAAAGCAGCAGTTCAAGAAGACCTCCTAGACTCGCTCCATACAGAGTTTCAGGTGATCGCTATCGGCAGCGGCAGGAGGAGTTGCGTCAGGAAGAGTGGCGTCGGCATGAAGATCATTGGAGATGCCCCTTCTTCATCTACTACTGGGAAGAAGGCATTAAATTGCCTACGGTTGATAGCTGCCCCAAGTGCAATGGTTATAATCGAGCCGATCGAACAGAAAGAAGATTGCGCTATGGTAATCGGAGCAAATACATCGATAAGCCGATCAGAGAGAGGACATCGGTACATGATCAGCTGGGAGGCAGAACCAGTGTACATGAAAGACTGGGCAGGCATGACGACTGCTTGCCGATGAACCGAGAGGAGCTCGAGGAGATGGCCAATGCAAGAGTTCCTGATGAGGCGATTCTTTGTAGAGACTCCAATATAAACTGCCCAGGTTTAGGTACAAAACTGTATCAGCCCGTTTGGAAGACGAAGCTTCCTCAATGGTGCCCTGAAGGTCTGACAAAAACTCAGAAGAGGAAGATGCAACGGGAGCGCAAAGAAGAAAACCCCCGTGGGGCAAAGTCTCAAGTGTGGCAACCGAAGCGTAAAGATGGAAGTCCATCGGCAGATATCAACATGGTTTTCATGTTGCCGATGGAATTTCGGGCACTTGCCGATGAGGAGGAAGAGAGAGTTCTTTCAGAACAAGTGGCTCGGCTGATCTTGGATCCGATGATAGCCGTCTTTGAGAAGCCTACCGACGATGAGAGACAGCATCTCAAAGCTTTATTCGTCAAGGGCAGAGTTGATGGGCAGCCAGTGTCAAAGATACTCATAGATGGAGGGGCTGCGATTAACATCATGCCATATGCCGTGTTTTGGAGGCTCAGAAAAGGAGATCAAGATCTAGTCAAGACGGACATGAAGCTCAAGGACTTTAATGGGAACATATCACCGGTCAAGGGAGCGCTATGCACTGAGTTGACCATCGGCAGCAAAACATTGTCGACCACGTTCTTTGTCATCGGTGGTAAAGGTGCTTACAATTTACTATTAGGAAGGGATTGGATTCATGTCAATTGCTATGTTCCTTCTACAATGCACCAATGCCTCGTGCAGTGGGTTGAAGATAAAGTTGAGGTGGTTCCTGGTGATTCATCTTATATAATTGCATCGGCAGAATCAGAAACTTACGAGCAGTCCAAGTGCATATCGAGAGAAGCATGGGATTCAGAGTTCCTCAGGATTGCCAATTATGAGCTGCGACCGATCCAAGCAGTCGGCTCTGAAGATGAGTTGTAAATGGATAGGTTTATCGATGATGGAAAACTGGGCCATGGGTTTACATCGGCAGATGACTTAGTTGAAGTAGATATCGATAATGGCGATAGACCAAGGCCAACTTTTGTTAGTGCTAAGTTAGATCTCCAGAGCAGAGAACAATTGATTGCTTTATTGAAAGAATATAAGGATTGTTTTGCTTGGGATTATATAGAGATGTCTGGGTTAGATCGATCTATCGTTGAACATCGGCTACCTATCAAGCAAGGATATCGGCCGCATCAGCAGCCCGCACACCGATGCAATCCTAAAGTGCTGCCTGATATTAAGGCCGAAATAACGAGGTTGATTGAAGCAAAGTTCATCCAACAATGCCGATATGCTGAGTGGATTTCTAATGTGGTTCCTGTCTACAATAAGAATGGGAAACTTCATGTCTGTATTGATTTCAGGAATCTTAACAAAGCTACACCGATGGATGGCTACCCGATGCCCGTTGCTGATTTATTAATTGATGCTGCTGCTGGACATCGGATTATTAGCTTCATGGACGGGAACGTCGGATATAATCAAATCTTTATGGCCGAAGAAGATATCTCCAAGACTGCCTTCAGATGTCTAGGTCATGTGGGGTTATTTGAATGGATAGTCATGACTTTTGGTTTAAAGAATGTCGGTGCTACTTATTAGAGAGCAATGAATTACATTTTTCATGAGTACATCGGCACATTGGTTGAAATTTATATAGATGATGTGGTGGTTAAGTCTGAAGACTTCGAGAATCATCTGGCTGATTTGCGGAAAATATTGGAGTATACAAGAAAACATGGGTTGAAGATGAATCCTAACAAGTGTGCATTTGGTGTATCGGCAGGATAATTCTTAGGCTTCATGGTGCATCAGAGGGGTATTAAAATTAGCAGTAAGTCCATTGATGCCATCAACAAAGTGATTGTTCCTACCGATAAGACTGAGCTACAATCTCTGATCGGCAAGATTAATTTTATTCAGAGATTCATATCTAACTTATCAGGAAGGATCAAAGCTTTCAGTCCATTGTTGAAGTTGAAAGCCGATCAGGAGTTTGTGTGGGGAGAAGAACAGCAGTTGGCTTTAGAAGAAATTAAGAAGTATTTGGTGAATCCACCAGTGCTAGTTCCACCCCAACACGGGGAGCCCTTCAGGTTGTATCTGTCGGGTGATGATGAAGTCATTGGGTCAGCTCTAATCCAAAAGTTTGAAGGAAAAGAATGTGTAATCTATTACCTGAGAAGAAGGTTGGTAGATGCTGAGACCAGGTATTCGGCCATTGAAAAATTATGTTTATGCTTATATTTCTCCTGTGTTAAATTAAGGCATTATCTGTTAACGGCTGAATGTACGGTTATATGCAAAGACGATGTGGTCAAATATATGCTGTCAATGCCAATTCTAAGAGTTCAATCTGCGGTATGAATCGGCAGCAGCCAAGGGGCAAGTCATGGCTGATTTTGTTACTCAGCACTGCGACGCGGTGAATTATTTGGAGATTGCTCCATGGACACTCTTCTTTGATGGTTCTACGTGTGGAGAAGGAGCAGGCATCGGCATTGTGTTGATATCACCTCAGGGGAAGAAATATGAATTCTCATTGCCGATTGCTACCACATCGACAAACAATCAGGCTGAGTATCAGGCTGTGTTGAAAGGTTTAGAGTTACTCAAGGAAGTCCGTGCCGATGCTGTTGAAATCTTTGGTGATTCGATGCTGATCATTAATCAATTAGCTGGGGCATATGAATGTCGAAGTGAGGTTTTAATCTCGTATTATGAGAGATGTCGACAATTATTGAAGGAGTTCAGAGATTTCCGTCTTGAGCATATCTCCAGATTGCATAATGAAGAAGCCAATCGGTTAGCACAGCATGCCTCGGGGTATCAGCCAATCCACGAAGTGTTGACGTCGGCAATTGATGCCGATGACTGGAGGAAGGAGATTGCTGATTACCTGAAGGATCCATCTAGGAAAGTCGAGAGGCGGATAAGGTTTTAAGCTACTAAGTATGTGCTCCTTGACGATGAGTTATATTATCGGACGATGAATGGAGTTTTGCTCAGGTGTCTTGGCAAAGAAGAATCAAAGAGTTTAATGGGCGAAATCCATGAAGGAGTATGCGGGGCGCATCAATCGGCTTTCAAGATGAAGTGGATGATCAGGAGGAACGGATATTACTGGCCGACGATACTCGAAGATTGTTTCAAGTATTTTAAAGGGTGTCAAGAGTGTCAGAAATTCGACAACGTCCAAAGAGCGCCTGCGTCGGCAATGAATCCTATCATTAGATCGTGGCCGTTTTGAGGATGGGCTATTGATCTAATCGGTCAGATTTATCCACCGTCAAGCAAAGGGCATAAGTTCATACTCGTCGCTACTGATTACTTTACAAAGTGGGTCGAAGCAATCCCTCTGAAGAATGTGACATCGGCAAACATGATTGACTTTGTGAAGGAGCATATCATGTATCGGTTCGGTATTCCTCAGACTATTACAGCCGATCAGGGAACCATGTTTACTTCAGGAGAATTTGATGGATTTGACGATAAAATGGGAATCAAGGTTTTAAACTCTTCTCCTTATTATGCTCAAGCTAATGGTTAGGCCGAAGCATCTAATAAAGGGATTATTAAACTCATTAAGCGCAAGATTAAGGAAAATCCCAGGAGGTGGCACACGGTTTTGAATGAAGCCTTACGATCATATCGAATGGCCTGTCATGGTGCTACTAAGGTGTTGCCTTATCAGTTGGTGTATGGACATGACGCGGTTTTGCCTTGGGAAATAAAGACAAGTTCGAGGCGGATATTTCATCAAGATCAACTGTCAGCCGATGATTACAATACACTCATGAAAGATGAGTTGGAAGATTTGGCGGGTCATCGGCTAAAGGCTTTGCTCAGCATTGAAGAGAATAAGAAAAGAGTTGCTAGGTGGTATGACAAGAAGGTAAAGGTGAAGGAATTTGTTAATGGCGATCTAGTCTGGTAACTGATTTTACCGATTGGGACTAAGAGCGCAAAATTCGGCAAGTGGTCTCCTAATTGGGAAGGTCCTTATCGAGTAAATCGGTCCGTTCCTGGTAATGCTTATATCCTAGAAACTCTTGAAGGAGAAATATTTCCAAAAGCGTTGAACGGTAAATATTTGAAGAAGTATTATCCTAGCATTTGGATGGATGCGTGAAGAAAACAGATAAAGTACTTGTTCAAAAAGAGTGTATCGGCACTATGTTAATGTGAAGATTTTACAAGTTGCCAATGTATTACTTTGTCTTTGAAGAAGAAAGTTTACAGATTCAACAATGAACGGATGGTTGATATCGCACGCAGGCGAATTTGGTCGGCTTCCTCCAGTGTCTTTGCGTCTTCATCGGCATTTCTTCAACTGACTTGATTTTCTTCTTAAGCGCCAGTGTCTTGAGGGCTTGATTGTCCCTTTCTTGTTGGAGAGTTTTGATAGCTTTAGGCATTTGAGCTTTCTCCTGATTCGCTGCATCCAGAGCTTCTTCGACTTTCCTCAGTTCCATTAGCAAGGCTTCTCTCTTTGCCGACAGTTGAGCGATCGACTCTTCCAGATCTGCATGAGAGGCTTCTAGTTTACCGATGTCCTTGTGTTTCTCATCGGCAGATTGCTTATGTTTCATCATATCCTCCTAGAGCTGTGCCTGCATGGATCTATCAGCAATTCACTGGGCCGCCTTCTGGTATTGCAGCTGCCGGCTCTCCAGATGTGCAGCTTGGAAGAGTACTTCCTCGACATCAGCAGGAATCTGGCCTCGAATTGCTTTGAAGGCTGCTCTTGTAGAATCAGAGTCCTGGATCAGCGAGGAGGTTTCTTGTTACAGCAGGGATAGTAGCGTCTCCAGCCCTGACTTGGTTTCAGATGATAGGGCTTCAAGGGCTGGAGTGGATCTTTCTTCAGGCTCTTCATCATCGGGAATAACCCCACTGATAGAATAGGAGAATAGGCTATCGGGGGAATCTTGCTCCTAAAAGAGAAAAGGGACGTCAGTAGAAGAATCTAAGTGTTGAAGATTAACTAAGGGAGCTAACTTACTTGTTTCAAAGCAACCTCTTGCCTTTGGCTAGAAGAAGCAACTTCAAGAGTAATTGCCAATGGCGTCTCCAGTGTTGGCGTCTCGATTGGCTGTTGCTGCAACACCAGTGCCGATGAAGACTCTTGTACAGGAACAACTCCCGGTTGAAGAATAGTTGCCGATTGGGAAGCCTGCGCAGGAGCATCGGGCGAAATCTGGCGAGGCGAGGATGCCGATGATGCGATTGGAGCTGGTGAAAGCCTCGACCGTTTTGATTGAGACTCGTCCTCCGATGAAGCCTTACGCTTGTGCTGTAAAATATCGGCATCGGATGGCTGGGGGGCATCAGCGATGGATGGTTGAAGTGTCTGCGCACTCGGGGCAGTTGCCGATGCGACTACTTGATGATGTGAGAGAAGCAGATGAGTAAAAGTGTCGATACGATGGTCAGAGTTTAATTTGAGGGGTACCTCTGGAGAATCGTCAAGGATGACGAGGCGTGGGGATGAAGGTGCAGCAGGTGGATATGAAGGGCGAGTTGCCGATGAGGATTCATCAAATGTAGAACTTGCACCCTGAAATATGAGATCAGTATATCACAGTAATCGGCACACACAGAAGAAAATAAGACAGGTACCTGGAATGTCCATGCTAAAGATGCAGCCATGTCCGATGGAGCAGCCATACTTCTGGTCGATTTTGATTTGAAGGAGCTCTTCTTGAAATGACCACGGCACATCAGAGAATCTAATGAGGGAGCTCTGTAGCCGATTGTGGATATTGGAGATATCGGCTGTAGCCTTATAATTTTGCCACTCTTGCTCAATATTGGAACCGGATCATCAACCTGTTGAAAAGGAGTTAGTTGCCGCTAGATTGAAAAAGAGAATTGGGAGAAGTGCAGATGGTCAAACTTACTGCATCGGTAGGTATGGCATGATCAGGGTCGATGAGATTCCAATAAAAGTGAGGAGATGCGAAGAATAGTTGCTCTTTCCACTCTTGCCACCATAATTTGAAAGATTCAGTAACAAAGGAAGCCGGTACCCAATCGGTCAGGTCAACATTAAGGGTATCGACATCAGGAGGAAGAGTTACTATCTTGCACCAATCCATGCTGCTAGTGATAATTTGTCTTGGCTTAATCACATCGGCATAGCAAAGTTTGATGGGCAGTTGCCCGAAAGCTAGTTGTCTTGCTACTGCCGATGGATTGTAGAACTCATATGTGGTATTGATGTTCTTCCCACTTCCAAACATGTTGACCGGAATGGTGCGAGGGGTGATTATTGCAGTAAGAATATCGGCGTCTTTATTCAAAGCCTCATCAGTAAAGTTGAAGAACAGAGGGAATCTTGCTTCTTCATCAACATAAGGGACCCAGGCCCGAAGCTCAGAGGGAATGCCGATGTAGAGTCTGTGGAAGAGATTGCCAATCTGAGCTCTGTTTGCCTCCGCCCTGGTAATACTGCCAGTGCTTCTCCAAAGTTGAGAGGGGGGCGTGTTGCTGATTCTTCTTCCCCGAGTTGATAGTCTTCAGGAAGATTCCGAGGGAACCGCTGGGCGAACAGATCAATGTGAAAATACTTGTGCATATGGGCGTTCAGCCACATATTGATGAACCACCAAGGACCTCCCAGATTGCCGATGGACTTGCCTTGCAGCAACCATTGTGATACTTGGTGAAGAAGATGGTAAACTGAGCCAAGGAGATATCGGCCAAGTGGGAGTCTAACGCCGTTAGCCAACATCTCTGCTGCAGGAAGGTGCATATTGGTCGGTCCAACTGTTCTACCACAGAAGATGAATTTCTCAAGCCACATGTTCAAGAAAGCTGAGTGCTCCCTGTGATTAACCGATCCAGATTTCTGATACTCGCTGATATATCCGGTCCAACTGCCGATGTTCCTGGTGGTCAGCCGATGCTTAGGCTTCCTCTAAAATAGAGTGTTGTCATCGACAGTTGAGACATCCAGGACAGTGAGCATGACTACATCAGCAAGAGTGGGAGAGGCTGGTCCATGTTTGAAGATGAAGGCATTCATGGTATCGGACCAAAAGTAGGAGGCAGCAATTAGCAGTGACTCGTTCCTCTCCATATCGGCAATGGACAATTTGATGCACTGGTCTAGTTTTTGTTCTGCCTAGTACAGCTCCATCGGCCTGGCAACCCTTAGATACCAATCTTTCCATCCCTTAGTGGTTTTCGGCCAAGATCAGAAAGTGTCAGTCCAAAGACCCAAATCGAAGTTATGAGTTCTAAAGGGAATTCGATTGGTTTTCGCATTTATAATATCAGTTGGGTCTGGATTCCCCATTGGGCCTAGACAGATGAATTGGTTTTGATGCGTAGGGATGAGAAGTTTATTGCTAAGTTTCTGAGATTAAAGATTGAAATAAAGAGGAGTCATGAACTCTGCGGAAGAGAGAAAAAGTCAAAAGACGGATAAAGAAGAAGATTAACCTTGGGGACGTCGAAGGGGACAGCCATGGCCGCGGACGAAGATAGACAGAATGAAGAATGCTAATGGAGGCTAAGAATCGCCGCTAAGAGTGGCGCCGATTGAGTTCGTCGGAGGATCGCCTGCTGATGTCGCCGCCGAAAAGAGAAAGGCTAGGGTTGAATCAAGGATGAAAAATGGGCCGCGACGGAGGAAGCATTATATGGGCCCGTTGGTATAGGATTTTCACTGCAGCACGCGCAACCTTCGAGGAGAAGTTCAGGTGGCTTGGGTAATCTTGACCTGGAGGAAATTTTGGTGCATAAAATATTTTATACTCCAAAATTGGGGGCATGTGTTGACACTGTTTTTCGGCACGTGTCAATAAGGATCGGGAGACTAAACTAAATCGGCAAGAGGTTGGTTTTTCTTCAGCATTGCTTCCGAGCTGCCGATGGGTGGTTGCCGATGAAGGGCATGTTGATCTCGTACATTGCCAATGAAGCCGAAGAGCTGTTTTCGATAAGGTTGGCAGAGGACGAGAGGATTGTTACCGATGAGGCGGAAAGAGCTGTTGCCGATAAGAATGGCAGGAAGACTGGGAGGTTGTTGCCGATGCCAGGAATATACCGATGAGGAGATAACTTCATCACGACGGAAGCGGACAGAGGATCGGCATCATAGAGCTTATGATTTTTGTAGTATAGTTTGAGTCCAACTCCTATACGAGTTTTATTTTTTTCCTTAGGAGGTAGAGTTCGTATAAGGAATTAGTTTGTTTCTTCTATATTTGAGCTTTGCGTGTTAAATTAGGACTCTTTGATTAGCGGAGTATAAATATATGCCCGGGGCATTGTAATAGGGATCCAAGCATCAATAAACAAATCTACTATTTATCGCAATTTACTTCTATCAGCACTTTACTTTTCGATGACTTCGTCAAGTGTAACACCTCTGGTGTTATATTAACTAAAACCTGCCATGTCATCATATGCATTGCAAAGCATTCATGGTTAAGTCAACTTTAATGTGCATCAACTAAAATAAGTTTACATTTCATAGGTTGATTGAGTTTCTGGAATGACTTGTCACATGAAATGATAAAATCTTATTTTCGAATGTCATCGTAAATGCTTAGTTTATACTCTATGTACTTGAGGTGTAAACTGTGTTTACACTAGTATCAAGCATAGTGTATAAGTCTAAGTCTAACCCTCAAAATGATTTCCATATTTGAAATTAAATTTGGATTTCCAAACTTATTTCTAAACCTGGCTATCCAAGTTTAAATTCAAATAGGAAATACTATAAAA
>CM041635.1:50967877-51024244 GCA_023333625.1 Bothriochloa decipiens | reverse complement strand
ACAATAATCATGCGTGTGGGCCGTATGATTTAGGAGGTTCTGCCACATCAAGTATTTTCTCTTTTTCAACGAGTTCTTTCAAGAATCAACGGGCTGCATCAACTTGATCTCCGGTGACCTTGCAAGTTCCGCGTTTACCGAGCACGATTCAGGCTTTGACTTTCGGGCGTATCGCTATCGTCTCGTCTGATCTGTTCAACAGTTATCGAATACATTCTGAGCTTTGACGTCCGGGCGTATCGCTGTCGTCTCGTTTGGTTTTTATTCAAGTTATCATCCTTGTCGATTAACAGGTCAAATCGACTGGCACGCTTTGGATATCGAGTTTGGGTATTAGCCCGGTGTGTTTGCAGATAGAATTTTGCATCAACAAGCGCGGACTGTCCGCCGGCTAATTTCGAAAGAGCAAGTTTTCTGGACAGGTTCTGTTTAGTGCTCTGGAGTTGAATCGCGGACTGTCCGGGCCTTGTGGGGCGGACTGTCCATGAAAAATAGATTTTTAGTCTCCCGAAGTGGCTGCTCTCGACGGGTTTTTATTTGGTAACTGCGGACAGTCCGTGGTTCAGAGGCCGGACTGTCCGCAAGTCATTTTTCAGCGGTGAGCAGAGGTGTTGCAGACTCTATCCTGGTTGATTGGATTCAACGACGGACTGTCCGGGCCTATGGGGGCGGACTGTCCGCAGTTCATTTTTTGAACCTAACGGCTAGTTTCTAGTGAGTGGCAGGCAGTCCGGGTTTTGGCCCGCGGACTGTCCGCACATGTCGCAGAAAGTGAGTAACGGCTCTTTCTGAAGAGCAACAGCCACATCCTTTGAGTTGGGGCTATAAATAGTTGGTGGCCGGCCATGGGAGGTCGCTCTTGCCACTCTGAACAAATTGTGCATCCTTTGAGCTAGAGTTTCGCCCTCCACTCATCTCCTTGCTTGATTGTGCATCCAAAGTAAGATTGAGTGAGATTCAAGTGAATTTGCTTGAGTGTTGCATCTAGAGGCACTTGTTCTTCGAGTTTGCTGCAGATTTCTTGTTACTCTTAGGTGATTCCCGTCACCCTAGAAGGCTTGGTGCAGCGGCGGTGGTTGAGCTCGAGTTGGTGATTGTTCGAGGCCACACCCGGTGATTTGTGAGGGGTTCTTGGGTCTTCCCCGTGGGAGCTCGTGAATTGGCCACTCTAGTGAAATCGTGGCTTGGAGGATCATCATCTTATGTTGATAGTGCCGCTCCCGAGGCTGTGGGATTGGCTAAGCCGACACCATTTAGCGGGCACATCTCCAAATGGGTGTATCGCCACAACGAGGACTAGCTTGCCGGGAAGCAAGTGAACCTCGGTAAAAAATCATTGTGTCATCTTGATTTCTGAGGTTTCATCTTTGTGATTGTGATTGTTATTGATTGGTTCATATCTCCTCTACATCGGTGGTATAACAATTCAATCCCCTCTCTTGCACTTATATATATATATTGTGTAGTGCTAGTTGCTAGCTTTGCTTTCTAGTGTAATTATTTGTAGGTTTTTTGTTCAATAGGAGTAAGATAGCAACCTAGGTTGTTGGTTGATTAAAGATCATAGTCTCGTACTAGAATTGTGTAGGTGGCTTGCATAGCTTAGTTAAGCAAGTGCTATAAAAGAGCTTCGCCATCTTAAATACTAACCAATTATTTTAGTGCTTTGCAAGAATTTTTTATAGGCTATTCACCCCCCTCTAGCCATTAGGACTTACAGCGGGGCCCGGGGATCGACGTTGCCGCGGACCCGCCGTGTTGTGGCCGGGCCGGCTCGACGGGTGCGGCCACAACTGCGGGGCAAAGAGGGCGCTCGCTGTGATCGCCGGCCACCATGACGGCAGTGGGGATGGGGGCATCCTCCAGCGCGACGGGTCGCGCCCGGCACCAAGCTCCGTCGCCGTCGTCATCGTGTCGAGGCTGTGGCTGTGCCTTCGCGTCTAGACCGCACGTTGGATGCGGAGGAGTGAGGCCGCGGGGTTGGGGGCACGGCGACGGGCACCGGGATAGGGGCTGGGCGCGTCGCCGGAGAGCGCGGTCGCGGCCCGCGAACGTAGCAGAAGGAGTGGCCAAGGCCCTCGTCGTAGGCGGGGTCGAAGGGGAGCGCGGCAGGGGCGCCCGCGCAGCAGAAGCAGGCGAGGGAGTTCCCTATGGCGGGACACCTGGACGGGGAGCCAGAGGAGGACGCGACGCCTGCCCACGGGCGCTGGACGCGGCGGCGCCTCCATGGCGTGGGGCAACTGCGGGGCAGGGCGGAGCAGCTCGCCCCGCCGACACCGGGGCAGCCCGCTCGGCTGTGGAGTTGGGCGCGACGCCGCGCCTGGGGCAGGGTGGGGACGCGGCGCGGCGCGCCTGAGGCGAGGGCGGGGCACGACGCAGCGCGGGGATGAGGACGGGGGCTGGGCGGGCGACCTGAGGAAGAAGAAGGTGGCCAGATCGTGACTCCTGACAGCTAGGACCCACTTGCAAAGAGGAAGAAGGGAGAGGACAGTGGCAAACGGGAGGGTATTTTGGACTTTGGCATCTGGTGGGTCCACACGTCAGGACGTCCAAACGGTGGAAAACTGACAGAATGTGGATGAAATGACATAGAGGAAAAAACAAAGATGATATTAGTCACACAGGTTGAAATCAATTTTTCAGTGACATGACGTCTTTGATCCATCTTTTATAATGGCACCGAAGGAAAAGTCTCTGAAGATGGGCAGGGCAGTTCAGCAGCTGGACAGTGTACTGTACGCAAGTTTCACGTTGCATCGATCTTCCTCAAAATAATAAATCCAAACTTACAAACAACTGCAACAGACCAGACCTAAGAAAAAGGACAGACAACTGTACCCAAATCAAGTGCTGAAGCAAAAGGACAAGATCATTTTTCAAGGTTTTCCGTTTCTCACAATTCGCAATTTCCTTCTACAAGTTTATTGCAGATATGCCGCAACATCGAATCACAATGTCAAGTTCATTGCAGCAACTTTCGGATACAATTCGCAAAGTGCCACAACATTCAGATATCTCATGTTTAACTTCTTAGGGGCAAAATTGAACAGTCTCCAGCCAACAGAAAGAAACTAGATACATGCCATATAGAAGGTAGTATACTGGGGAACACTAAACCCACCCCCACCCCCCGCCGCCCCACCCCCCCAAAAAAAAAAAAAACCCCAAGCCATATTGGTTCCAGGCAGCAATAAGGGAAAGAAGCATATGATGTCCCATTTAATCTCAACTGGCAGTTTAAGATATCAGAATTGCTGCATAAGAGAGGTTATATAAAACATGGGTTCATCAACACGGATAACCATATCATTTTATTTAGCAGTCAATATATCATGTTGTCAGACAAATAATTGTATCAAATTGTGATGCGGATCCACGCCCCGGGCTAGGGGGGCTCCCGGGGCGCAGCCCCAAATTGGCTATATGCATGCCTTCCTTGGCCATGTAAATTTGTGATTTTAAGTCTAAAAAAATTGCCCCTCCTAAACAGCCTTAACTAATTACCCCCCCTGAGATCGTATTTCTAGATCCGCCCCTCGTCCAGTAGGTAGCCTACTAACAACTACATCTGTCTACCTCCCACGACGCTAACCCTCTTCAACTCTCTTCAACTGTTCTAGCACCCAACCGCTAACCCTTGGCACCAACTGTTCTTCCACCACCTGATTGGCGGTGCCACCACCTTCGTCTGCTGCCCGCCACCATCACCATCGTTTAGCTGCCGCCACAGCTATCCCTCAATAGCCCAGCACTCCTCTAACCCAACCCGCCCACCACCCCCTTCTTCCCCTTCTCTTCTTCCTTCTGGCCAAGTTGCAGATTTGTGGCATGCTCAGAGAAATCCATTCAGGTCACTGATAACCTAATGGCTTGTTCAGAAGCCCTGGAATAATTTCCGGGTGGAATGGTTCACTAATTTGTATAGCGTCGACGAAGTGCAATGGCTCCTGACCCCAATCCTGGATAACCGAGCAGGCCCTAAACAAACATCCCAGACCTCAAACAGAGAACAGCAACACAACTATTCATTCAGGTGACCTGAATCACCTTTGTAAGCATTCAGGTCTAGAAGAGAGAACAACAACACAACTATCCATTCAAGCCACCTGATCACTAGATAAGCATCCCAGTCTAGAACATGGAACAGTTACATGACTAGGTTTCAATTTGGAGCTCATTTTTAGATAAAGGATAAAAGATAGAAACCGGCCTCAAATGTCAGCTTATTATGAACAAGAAAGAAGTAGCTCACTACAACATGACTACATGAGCCCAACCACATGATAAAGCAGCACTAGACCAATATCTCACAGTATATATCGAGTGCCACTAAATGAAAACAAACCAATTCATGGGCAGAAAACGCCTATTACGATTCCATTTGTCCAAACATATCATCATTTCCAAGAGCGTTGTTCTTTTTATCTGAAGACGGCAAGGCAAAGGAGGCAGATTCTACAAGCAGGTCTCAAATCACGATTGATATCTAAAACATCCGCACTACAACATAAACCAGAAACACAAGGCAGGCAGGCAGGGGAAGAAGAACGGGACCACCGGATGGATGGATGCGGATATGAGGACGCGGTGAAACCGGGATCCGGCCCATCATCCATCAGTCGTCGCGCTTCTTGAGCTTGTCGACGCGCTGCTGCATCTGGTCGAGCCTGACGACGAGCTGGGTGACGGAGAAGAGGATCCAGTAGAGGAGCAGCGCGGCGGCGATGAGGAGCGCGTTCCGCTGCGACTTCATGATGGACTTCTGGTGGCGGAGGTGCTCGGACGGGGTGCAGGCGTGCTCGTCGTCGCAGCTGGGGCGGGTCTCGTACTTCCAGTAGATGTCCATGAGCAGGAAGAGGCAGAAGGGCACCACCGACATCATGGGCTTGAGCGCGCTCCGCACCACGGAGATCATGCCCCGGCGCAGGCCGTCCAGCCCCGGGAGCGTCAGCAGCAGCAGCATGATCGCCTCCGCGCCCGCCGCGTAGCCCAGCACCACCCACTCCAGCGCCATGGCCGCCGCCGGCGACGAGGAATCGAGCCCTGGGTTTCGATCTGGGTCGGGAGGAGGAGGGTTTGGGGGAGATTTGGGGATCGGATGCGCTTGCGATGTGGGGGGAAGGGATTTTCGGCTTGCGGCTTTACGCTTTAGCGAGGGGAGCGGAGAGGAGGGCGGTGGATCGCTGAGGTATTGCGTGGGATGGGTCTATGGACCTGAGGCTACGGACTGAAGGGGCAGATAGGCGAGGCTCTTGTGGACGCGGCGTAGGCAGTTTGGTTGGGTGTTACACGGACGACACGTTCGAGGAACGCGGTGGCTGAGTCATGGGTGTACGGGAAGGACCGGATGCGCAGGTGGGCACGCCAAATTTGGTGCCGACCTGAGATCGTCGTGGACGGGTCCGATCTCCGGTCAGAGCTCGCACTCTCACGACGCGTGGAGGTTTCCGTTGAACAATCTGAATTCAGATCATCATCAGATAGAAAATGAAATTTTGTTGTTCCTTTCGTCTGAGACGAAGAAAACTCGTGAGATGAGCAGGCGAAGCAAAGAAAAAGAGAGGTTTTATTCGCTGCTAAGGTTTGGATCGAGACACTACCGTACCAGTTTGTAGCAAAGAAAAAAATTCTTACGTTCATTGGTCTTCTGGACGAAGTTATGGTTACAGGAAGTCGCCTAGCCTTCTTCTTTCGGTCAAAAAACCATATGTCTTCTTCGCAACAATAAATATGGTTGACGGTTTAATACTCCCTCTGTTTGTAAATAAAAATCAATTCTTAAAATCTTGCCAGCTAAGTTTGACTAACTTTATGGCAAAACAAAATAAAATTTTTGAAATAAAATAAACATTTTATAAAAAGAATATTATATAGTGAACCCAATAATACTAATTTGATATCATAAATCATAAAATTTTTCTCTAAAAAATTAACTTAAGACAACTCTAAAAATCTATTTATTCAGGGATAGATGGAGTATTTTCTACAACATCTCTATTCAGACCGGGCTTAATGCTGGACTACCAATGACGGTGATGCGTGATTTTCCTTTTTGAGTTCCAAGTAGAGAAACTTATGGCTAGCGAGATCCCTATATACTTTAAACCTTAAAAAATCT
Organism: Bothriochloa decipiens; assembly: GCA_023333625.1. Lineage (NCBI taxonomy): Eukaryota > Viridiplantae > Streptophyta > Magnoliopsida > Poales > Poaceae > Bothriochloa > Bothriochloa decipiens. Next base: position 51,018,126 of record CM041635.1, on the reverse strand, counting down.
TTCATCCAGAATTACTACGTTTGAGACACTAGACTTTCCTATAACATTGTCCAATAACTATATTTACCACACATACTTCTAGGTTCAGAGCATGGTTTCATTTTTCTAGGGTTGAAGCTAGCTTTTTCAGCTCAGCCAGCGTGTCTTGTGTTTACTTTAGAGCATGGCCAACACTACATGGTCTCACAAAATCACATCGGTTCGGATTCTAGGTGGATGAAAAAAAACAGGTGAAGCTATGTCGGCTTAGCACGTGTTTATTTTCCGAGACCATATAGTTGGTAAAGTGGCTAATAAGTGACTGGATCATAGGATGACAAAGCATGGAGTGGTGGAGCCAAGAAACAAATGGCTGATGTACTGCTATGCATTAGGAGGAAATTGGTTTCAATGCATCCATTCGTGTCATATCTTTTTGTTAGCCTTTTATGTGACTTGCCTTTTTATTAGGTTGTAGATCGTTTGTATGCCTTAGGTTGTAGATCATGTCATATCGTCTGTATGCTTGATGGTGCGTTTAGTTCTCAATTTTTAAGCATCATCGAGGTAGATCATAAGATCTGCATCTACCTCACTACCTGACATTACAAAAAAAAAACTACAAGAGTTTCTAAGTTTCCACAAGCTCAACATTGTACCAGACTACCAACACTACACAATCAACACAAGATGATTTTCACTCCCTCAACCAACATTTAGTAATAGTGTCAAAGTAATTGACTCTGTTTAGTTTAACCACACGACATAGCTCTAACCACATCTATTTTACCACTATTCAACTCCATTTAGTTTAACCATAGGGCCTAGCTCTAACCATATCTATTTTGCCACTATGTAATCAAGGAATGGGTGGTTGACTTACTCAAATTCATTACCGGAAAGGCATATTGTGCCATCAAAAGATTGTTGTTCAAGATGAAGCCAGGTATAAAATATCCATTATATAAAAAAAGGGAGATTGTTGTTCAACTATAGGCATGTTTGGTTCTTTTAACTACCTTGAATGCTCTACTGTTTTTGCTTGCTTGAGTATTGTCAACACAAGCCTCGAGGCACTCTAAGCCAGGTACACAAACTAGCATCAACCTTACATATCCTTGTTTGAGGACAAGGCAACAAAACGTGTCATTGTCACGCATTATCTTTTATCAAAATCTCTTTATAACATCCAAAGGAAAACAAAACTTATGAAATTTCCTAATTGGTGGTGTGTATTTTTTTTTGTGACTTGATTTCTAATGGGTGGTGTATGCAATGGTTTTACACCACTCAAGGCTAAATATTGACCAAATAATAAAGGGAAGTGGCGCACGAAGCAGGACTTTAGAGGTCTCTCGCAGTTGCATACGAAGGCCTTCCACAAGCAGGGCCCAACACCATCATACTTGATCCGGCCCACATATCCACTGTCCCAAGAAGTTTTGTTAGGCTGTCAAGTGTCTATTGTCGTCAGTATGGACGCTGGGATCTCTTGGCAAACGGCAACAAACACTGGGGAGTGCAATCTTTTAGCTTGTCCCGGCGAGGCGGCGAAGCACGTCGCTGGTGCTCCTTCTGTTGACCATTTACGAACCCAAAAGGAGGCCAGAATGATAGCAGCAACGACAGTGGACAGTCGACAGGCAAAGCAAAGGCGGCGTCCGAGCAAAAGCCACTGCCCGGTTGATCCAATCATAGCTAACTGCCGCACTAAATCTTGCAACCACAACCTCTCTTTGCAGCATTTCAAAGTAGCCACTGCCCGGTCGAGCTCACTCTGCAGTCTGCACTCCTGCAGACCAAAGACCAGAACAATGCAGGAGTACAATGATCTGCAGGAAATCGTACTTCACAATTTACAGAAAGTCCACCGGCAGATCAGCTGTTCTGAAGGGAGGCGATTCAGGTAGTAGATGTAGATGGAGCTACTACTTCCGCCATGAGACTGCTGAAGTCCTGATGATGGTAGTGCTCACCATTACTTTCGAAATTTGAACAGAAATGACAGAGAAATACTATGTAACTTAACTATGATGACATATAGTAGAGTTAACACTAACCTTTTTCCAAAGTAGCATCAAGGTAGCCTAGTAATTAGTGAAAGAGGCCCAATGCTACTGCTGCTAGCAAAAGCTTACAAAAAGCAATCAGCACGCTGCTATCGTACAGCGGAGGCCACAGCGCACAGAGATATCCCTTCATTTCAAAATTCTAATCACGCAAAAGCTGAATCATTTGAATCCACTCTCAGATATACTAAAATTCAGCTGGACCAAAAAAGTGAGTCCACATCAAAAGCAACAGAGAAAAACAAAGCTCCAAGCAAAGATAAAGGCAGGCAAAACTAAAGCTCTTTTCATCACTCGGGATGTGCTTGCTGTCACATTGAACACAGCATGCATGATGAGCCGCTGAGACCAGGATCAGTATAGCCTTGCCCTCAAACTCAAATTATTGGCACTACTGGATTATGTAAACAAATGCACGTAATATGCTTTCTCTATCCACTTAAATCTATTTAGGATTTCTTACATGCGCCATCTGCATTATGGTTTCGTGGGGTAGTCGCAGTGCAAGTGTGTACTCACAGTACCAGTATCTGAATGTTTTCAGACTCTGCTTCGATTTTGGATGTGGTTAATGACAGGCAAGATGATTTGGCGCCTCATGGTGTCAACCTACATCTCTGACGATCTAAGAGCGATCGTCTTGCAAAACTTCTTGATACCCAAAGCTGTAGCAAATTCTGATCTGCACGGATGTTTGCAGAGCAGAGTAGTATTATTGGTGGTAGTATAAGTTGCATTGCAGTAAAAAAAACTATGTATACATGATTCAACATAGTTTGCATGCATACATCGTAAGGAATTTACAATTACAAGGCTTGAGGGACTGGACACAGACACACAGTTAAGCTACATAAGAACACCATTTTACCTTGATGAGCAAAAGAGCAAAAACTGAAGTGCACAACACTCAAGCCCCATGACAAAACACAGCATAGCTACTGTGTTCCAGTCTTCAACATCATGGTACGGTGCAACACCTAAATGGCAAGTGAGACGTAAGCCAAGGAAGCGAAGAAACCGGCGACGACCACGTGGGCCAGACCAAATCCATGCCGGGCGGCGCCGCTGCTGAAACCTCCTCCGCCGTTGGCCCAGAAGCGCGCGTAGCACTTGCCGAGGTAGACCTCGCCGGCCGTGGCATAACCGCATCCGGCCTTGAGCTGTGCGGCCGCGGCCGAGACGCAGTCGGAGCAGGCCTTGGCGCCGAGGTCCCCGACGCACTGCGACATGGCCTGCACGGCGCCGGACCCTCCGGCGCGGTACCCTCCGCCCGCCGCCGGCGCCGCGGAGGCCACGAGGGCACCGAGCGCCGAGTCCCTCATGGCCACCCCGCCGGCGTCCCCGGGGGTGCCGCCGCACTTCTTGAACAGCACCGCCGTGTCCTGCTTCCCCAGGAACGAGTCGTTCCCGTAGCGCACGAAGCAGGCCCGCAGCTGCACCGCGCCGCCGACCGCCCAGGCGCAGAGCGAGGAGAGCCTGGAGATGGCGGAGCGGACGCAGCCGCTGCAGACGGAGGCCGGGAGGTCGGAGCGGCACTGGTAGAGGCCGACCACCGACGAGTCGGACGGCGCGGTGAAGTTGTCGTAGGGGGCGTAGGGCGCGCTGTTGGCGACCGAGGTGAGCACGGAGTCCACCCCCGACGCGTACTGGGAGTCGGCGCTGTAGCGGCCCTGCGAGCAACCCGCGTACACGAACGCCGAGTAGTCGTCGCCGGCGCAGGTGCCCGCGCGCAGCAGGATCAGCAGCGAGAGAACGGGGAGCACGGTTGCTGCCGTGACGCGCGTGGCCATGTCCATGTGCTTGCTTGTCCGCCGGCCTGCTCGGCTTGCGCGCTCTCTCTTTGAGGCTTCAGCGTCAAGTTTGCGAGAGAATTCGAGAAGGCGACTTGGTGAGCGAATCGAGTTGCTGGAATCAGAGCACAAGAGGTTTTAGCATCAGCGCGGGTAGTGGTGGTGGTGACTGGCGAGTTGGGTTTAGCGGGCTACACTGTGGCAGCTTAGTCTGAGATGGGCAGAATGGGTCGGTTCTGCGTGGGCTCTCCGTAGATTAGCTAGACGCGGCGGTATTTTCGTTAAAAGGCCCAACATCTGCCACATGCAGTTTTTCGGTAGATAGAAGTTCGCACAAAATTTTATTTCGAACTTCCATAATTTCTCTTTTTCTAGCGAAATTATTTTTAAGAAACGCAGGACGTTCATAACATACACACACTCACCTCTATGAATACACGTACGTAAACCTATCCCTACCCTATGAGCACCTCCGAAAATCTGAGCAGCCGGCTGATCTGAAGATTTCCGAAATCACCACTGGCGTCTCGTCGTCGACGGAAACATCGCTTACCACTTAATGCATAACGTCGATAAATCTTGCAATCAGCAGATGGGAATTATCTCTTTGCATGCAGCCATACGATACCAGCACGGGATTCCAGAGAACAGAACGGGGTTTTCATCATAAGACAACGACAGCCGACAGGCATCACGGAGTCACGGACATGAAACTGTAAAGTATTCAAATCCATTGACAACCACTTGCATGTAGTAGTATGTACTCCTACTACAGCAGATTACAGAACCATCATACTCGCATGATACAAACGAACAGACCGGAAGTGTCCATCGTCCTATCGACAGATTCTGTTCACACCACCCTCCTGATGATCAGAAAGAGTGTTCACACCACCCGTTCACACCGCTAGTACACGTTGCTTGACAACATGTTCAGAGGAGCTCCGAGTCCTTAATCCTTATCCTAATCGGATTTGCTTGTACCAATAAGCAATGCAAAGAGAACGCAGACGGCACGGTTCTCCCGGCTCAGTTCTCCCTGATCACGCTTAGTCTCTCCTTGTCCTGAGGTTTCCAGTTGGGCGCGAGCCTGTGGAACAGCGTCCCGTCGTAGACGCTCCTTGCGACGTCCTTGTGGAGGAGGCCGTCCTTGTCCTTGCCGAGGCTGTACAGGATCTTCCACTCGGCTTCTGCGCCAGCCCTTTTGATTTGTGCAACCAAGGACAGAGTAGAAGAAACAAAACGGAGAAGTGAGAACTGACACTGTAGGAGTGTTAATTAAACATCGTTATTTTGGGGCTGGGAAATTGATTACCATCCGCTGAAGTCCCCGGGCTGTCTGTTTGCTTGGAGCAGCTGGTCGATCTCGTCCGACGTCAGGGCGTCAGGGACAGTCAATGCGTGCTTGGCGAATATCGCTTCGAACTTCTCAGGAACAAACCTGCAGAATTGCCGTGTCAGCAAAGAATGATCAATGCAGCTATTGTTCGTGTTCAGCAGTGGAATCAGACCATCAGAGATGGCTGTCAGCTGAATCCATGACCCACCTTCCTTCGGTGTCATATGAGCCTGAATCGCTCCCGTGTTTCCCTTTCTGGATGTCCTCTATGTAGATGTCAAACTTCGATGACGTTGCACTTTGCTGCATGTATGCTCGAGGATTTAACACCGATTTTTTGTATCATTTACTGATACAACGGATTAATAAGTGTATGTATAACACAAGACTCTCTAATACAGGTGTCTCCATGTAGCAGGTGTCCACGCAGCTAATCAAAGTCAGCAAATCTAGTACTGTATTTGTCAGCTAACCAACCCAGCAAACAACAGTCCTGTGCTGTCACAATCTGCAACAGCAATTATCCAAGAATACCATTCCTAAAAAAGATTACCCAAGAATATCAATGCATTGGTGATTTGACCCGCATCTTATCAGACTCCACCATGATTACTTGCGTGACACTACTCTCGTCACTGATGTTTCTACATCATCTATATATGTTTTATTCTCAGTGAAGTAAGGCTTTTGTGAAAATCAACAGCTAAACATATCATTGACTAGATTACTTTTCTTAGCTTTGCACAAACAGAGACAATGAACGATCCCAACGATAGGGAATGAGAACGCACTCTACTCTACTCTCGACTATCCCTACCTCGTGGGATAGCAGAATAAAAGTACTGGATGGACTAGTAAAAGATTAATATAATGAAAAAAAAATAGCGAGGATTGGGGGAGTCTTACAGGTCTGCACTTGCTGCCAAGGGCGCCATTGATGAAGGTAGCGCTGACGCCGGACATGCCGAATCCAAAGCCAAGAGCCCGAAACGCTGCCGATGCAACGAGGCCAAACGAATTGCTTACAGGCGAACCATGAACGAGGCCGAAGCAACAAAAGGGAGGAGGAGGGGACAAGGAGCTCACCGCCGTACGTCTCCTCGAAGGTGACGACGCCGTCGCCGTTGCGGTCGAAGAACGAGGCGTGCTGGGTCAGCGCCGTCGCGCCGGCGCCTTGAGGTCGCGGGTCGCCGAACGCCGCCGCTCGGCCCGCTTCACAGAACCAGCAACACGCGCGAATTTAGCAAGCAGAATCGCGGGAGAAAGCAGAGATGGACAGATGCGCCGCGCAAAGCAGATGCCCCGGCGGAGGCAGAGCGACTAACCGAATAGAACGGCGAAGAGAAGCAGCCAAGGCACAGGCGCCGCCGCCGCCGCAGGGGACGCCCGTCGTCGCGGAGCCATGCCCATCCCCGTTCTCCGGCGATTGCCCCCCTTGACTGGACCTGGAGCCTGTCGCGCGCGCGCTCCAGCTAACTGCTCTCTCCCGCTTTCCTTCCCTTTTGGCTGTTTGCTTCGTTCGGCGGTCGTGGCCTCGCCCTTGTGGTGGGCTGGCAGCGCAGCTTCTTGTGCGGGTGGACGTACCGCCACGCCCCTAAAATACACAAGGACAAGGTGGGCAGGCCGAAGACCCGCACGCCGAAGCGTGCCGTGCCGTGTGCCCGTGCGGTCAGCTGGCGCTCGCGCCCCAGCAGCGACAGCGAAGCGGTTCGATCGACGACGCCACGCTACTGTTCAACTATATCTGCTGCTAACTTGCTAAGATATATTCAGCCATTTTTGGACAGCGGAGAATGGATAATTTTTGGATGAGGATTCAAACCCCTGAGATTTCTTCGGAGAAAATGAGAACACGAAAGCGACTATAGTAGCAGTGGATGACAATGCGAAGAAGGCAGAGGTTTACCCTGTGTGCGCCAGCAAATATACATACCAACGGGACAGGTAATAGTTACTGGAGCAAATGACAGACGTTTACCGTCCGGATATTACTTACCAAACGGGACATATAATAGTTACTAGAACAAATGTAGTAGGATGTAACAATAATACTAATTCGTTAGTATACCAACTAGTATTAACAATTAGCGGTAAAATAGAGCTACATACTAAGATACAATGAAAGAAAACATTGTATCATAGTTGATAAGTTGAATCAACACGGCGTAAGATTAAAAAAAATCACTGTATGCATGTTGGACCAACTAATATTAGCAATTGGTGGTAAAATAAGAGCTACAAGTCTAGATCAAGGGGGGATACTAAGAAACAACCACTGTGACTTGTATTGGTTCAATTGAAGTTGTGTTGATTGATGTGCACTTAAATAAACAATGGCATAAACATGAAAAAAAAAATGAAGCTACGAGGTGAAGATGTTGTGGGCAACTAGACATAATTGTGATGTATTTGAGAAAAGACTTGATCAAAACTTGGGAATTGGGAATACTGGAGTACAACAAGACTCACTACTCCACTGTTCCTCCTGGTGCAACCCAACTGCAACATGCACTATCTCAAATGAAAATAAAATGAAGAAAGAAATTAAAAACAATTCATTCATATATGCCACTCTGTCAAGGCTCAAGAAGCAGCGGCTGTCGTCTTGCTCCACCACTGTCTCGGTTAGCTTTGGTACGTCTACAACGGAGGCGCACTGCAACTTTGAATACACTGAAGTCCCAGCCCGCACTCCTGAACAACACCCAGGGTGCCGTGCCAACGTTGCCTTCGATACGGTTCCGGCGGCCCCAACGAGCTCGTATATATAATCTTTAATAAGCGACAAGATGGTCGGTGTTTTCTTCTTTATATATATAATCTTTAATAAGCGACCATACGAAATCTTGAGCAATTAGAAGAAGATAACCTATCATCTCCTGAACAATGGCAAAAAAAAAAAAAAAAATCTTGGGTCATAGAGGAGAATTTGAAACCTCTCGAGCAAGAAGAGCTCCGTTGGATCAGTAGGTCCCATGAAAACTGGTTGCTACAAGGTGACTCCAACACAAAATATTTTCATAGAATAGCTAGTGGAAGGAAAAGGAAAAACACCATCATCAGCTTCACTAAAAGGGATGAAATAATAGAGGGTGATGATAACCTCTTATCACATGCCATTGAGTATTACTCAGAGCTATTTGGACCAGCACAGAAAACTAACTTCCAAATAAACAATGAAATCTAGAGAGATGCTGCTCATTTATCTGAAACAGGTAATGACCATCTATGCACCCCTTTCTCTGAAACAAAGATCTGGGAAGCATTGTCTCAAATGGAAAAGAACAAAGCTGCTAGTCCAGATAGTATCCTAATTAAATTTTATCAATCTTGCTGGCAGATTATTAAGAAGGACATAATAAATATGTTTGATGATTTTCATAAGGGCAGAGTAGATATAAGTAGAATTAACTATGGCATCATTACTCTACTCCCTAAAGTCTCAAATGCTGCCAAAATTCAACAATATAGGCCAATCTGCCTCTTGAATTGTTTATATAAGATGATTACAAAGACCCTGACAATCCGTATGGAATAATATGCTGATAAATTGATCCATCCATCCCAGACAGCGTTCATGAAGGGTAGGAACATTATGTCTGGGCTTATGACTTTACATGAGATTCTACATGAAACCAAATTAAAAAGAGAATGTGGTATTGTGCTAAAGTTAGACTTCGAGAAAGCCTACGATAAAGTTAGCTGGAGTCTACTCTTCTCCTGCCTAGAAGCTAGAGGTTTCAGCACAAAGTGATGTGGATGGATAAAACAGGTTGTCTCGGGAGGGACAGTGAGTGTTAAAGTAAACAATAAGATAGGCCCATACATTAAAAGCTACAAAGGGGTGAAACAGGGTGATCCATTATCCCCCATCCTCTTTAAATTTATAGCTGACTATCTCACCAGAATGGTGATCAAGGCTCAAAGGAATGGTCTAGTCATTGGCCTAATTGATCATATTGTGCCCCATGGAGTAGCCATTTTACAATACGCTGACAATACGATCATGTGCTTGAAACATGATTTGGAGAAAGCTAGAAATGTTAAGCTGCTCTTATATCTATATGAAATGTTATCTGGGCTCAAAATCAACTTCAACAAGAGTGAAATTGTGGTAATGAATGATCCTGACAATTTGGCTACAACTTATGCTGCAATTTTCAACTGCAAACCACTCATTTCCCTATCAAGTACCTAGGGGTACCTGTAAGTCCTAGCAGATTACATGTAGTGGACTGGTTACCTTTACTGAAAAAAGGGTATAAAAGACTAGACAATTGGAAGGGATCCTCAATGTCTATTGCTGGCAGGTCTGCCCTCATAACATCTAGCCTCAATAACACCCCAATATACCATATGTCTATATATAGATTGCCAAAAATAATCATTAACAAAATGGATAAAACAAGAAGGACCTTCTTTTGGCAAGGTGGACATACTAAAAAGAAATACCACCTGGTGAGATGGGTCAAAATATGTAAAAGCAAGATATCATTGCATATAAATACATTAGGAATGACTCAATCACTACTGTTAAACATAGATAGGCTGATTCTCCTATTTGGACTGACATTCTTAAAGTGAAGCATATCTATATGCAGGGGAGGAAGGTGAAGGTAAATAATGGGGAAAACACAAGAGTCTGGTTAGACACTTGGTTATATGATGATCCTCTTTACCTTCCACTCCCTGACCTTTTTAAACTCTGCAACCAACAGAACATTACTATCTCCCAGATGGTTAATGGGGATGGGTCATCACCTTTAGTAGATGGCTTACCCCTGATCTGGAATATCAATGGGGGATATTTACAACACCCAGTTAGGTGATGGACAGGAGTGTGTTTTCTGGAAATTTGGGAAAGAGTGATAGTGGTCCATCCTTTAAGTACATCTGGAAAGGAAAAATCCCTCTTAAGATTAAAGTGTTCTTGTGGCTGGTTGCCAATAAGGCAACCAAAGACAATATGACAAGAAGAGGCTGGGATGGAATCCTCACATGTGTCTTTTGTAATCAAATTGAAACAGTAGATCACCTCCTGTTTTCATGCTCCAATGCTAAATGTATCTGGGGCACAGTAGCTATGGCACTTGGTGCCACTGAAATTCCCATCTCCTTTGAGCAGTGTTGGCCCTGGTGCCAAAAGTGGCTTGGAGAACACAACAATTTCATGCTCCTGGAATAGGTGCCATTTGTTGGGCTATTTGGAAAATGAGGAACATCATATCTTTTGAAGGGAAAAAATTCAAGAACCCATTAACTGTTCTAAGCCATGCTTGTGCTCTTATGAAAAATTGGGCAGGTCTTTTGAAGACATACGATAAGGAGCTCTGGACTGCAGGAGTAAACTCAATGTACAAGCTTGTTGTGCGGCTATTGATGGTGAAGCCGGTGGCGGCGCCCAACCAGCTGCAGAACCTGCCTCCCCCTCGCATTGAAGAAGTGGAAGAAGAAACTGACCAAGCTGCAGGACATGACGGACAAGAAGATAGAAGCCTGGCGTAGAAGATGAACAAGTGCAGGTCCTGATGGACAAAAGACGATGAGAAGCCAAGATTAACTTTAGATGATCAGTCGTGCATCTTAAAAATCTGTAATGGGTAAATTTAGGAGTGCGTTGCAGTTGTTCTGCTCTATCCTCTGATCCATATCCTGGATCCGTCTTTTGCTTTTCTGAATTCTCTTAAACTTGCTTTGTATTTCCGTTATACTTTTAATGAAAATGGGGAATCCCCTTATTCGAAAAAAAAGCGACCATACGAACATGGATTCCGATTTTTCCTGAAAATTTGTTTCCCACGACGATAGGAACCCCCGAACGGGCAAGCGGCTGCGTGGCTACTACAGTGCACGGAACCGATCGAAACCTTCATGGCCTCGCGTTCGTCGTCCCGTCGTGCGAACGGAGGAGAGGCGGTGGCAAGTGGCCGGCGAAAGCAGGCGTTAATCCTAGCTGCTTGCGTTAGTCTTGGTCTGTACACATACAGATGGCCACGGCGGCCTAGCTAATCGGCTGTCTTTCGCCAGAAATTTTGGAGCGAACGCATGTTCTCTTAAACTGTCACGATCCAAGGAAATTTGTGGTGGATGACTGGATTCGTGGACGCACTGGCACGTCGGCACCTTTCGTAGTGAGGATGAGGACGGAAGAAATTAGGGACAACGGAGCTGGGCATGCAGGCCGGAGGCACCGAGGCGGGCTGCATTCTCACTCTGACTCTCTGTCTAATAAGAAATTAATTGAGCCAAACTAATACATGCCATTCGGAAGAACCAATGGGTTATAAAAACACAGAAGCTATCCTTTACTCGTGTGAAACGTTTGTTTCTGTCACACGAATCTTTCGACTGTCGGATTTCGTATTTGTTCATTCTGTGATGTCCCTCTCGGGTCCCCTCTTTTCGCTCCGCCCATCTCGTGTCCCCTCTTTGCTCCGCCGATCGTGTTTCTTCTTTTTGCTCACGTTTGGGTTCTACTAGGTAAGTGTCCGCGCGTTGCAACGGGTGCATTGTAATGAGAACTATGCAAGTGATGAATTACACTACCGATGAGGCTTAAGTCCTTCAGATCACCATGTTTGTATGAATCATGCCTTTATGAATTTTATGTTTAATTCCAGTTGCATTACTAAGCTATACCCCTTTTGAGCCCATACGCTTAAAAGAGGAGAGAAACAGTCTTGTAGTCTTTATGGACATACCAATAGAGTATTAATAAGAAACATGTTTCCTATATTTTTCGTTGCCTAAGCCAAATTGTTTATTGGTAGTCATTGTTTGCAAAACACAAAGGAGCAGGATGTAAGAAAAGGAAATACAGCTCTTGTATCCACTGATCTGCTGAGAGGGGATCTGCTGTTAGTTTTTTAAAACACCCAAAGATAGTAGCCTCTTGGATAGAGAGATCCTTCTCGTAAAATAAAAAAACAATCTTCAAATTTTGCAAGCTTAAATATGTGCACATCTCAAGCCCAAATGCCTTCATCATAACAAATACTAAATTACCTTACCTGTTGCCCACAGTTTCAGGGGTGTCTGATCATTCGTACATGATTATTGGGATGACCACAAACTACGCACTTTGGATGGTGGGTTGGAAAAATCAATTTGTTTTTTTTTTTTTGGGACGAAGATAACAGTACGAAGCACATGTTTTCCAAATAAATAAACTTGTACAATTCCACCCTAAATATATAAGTTATATTTTACCGCAACTGAAGGAATCTGATCAATGAACAGAACTACTTATGGCCCTTTTTTTCACCACCTGCTAATTTAATTGGCTCAGCTATCTTATCTCATGAACTGCTTGCTGCTCATACACCAGCTGAAGCATAGGAATTACATGGTAGCAATGGCAGTGAAGGAGAACCCTGTTCTTCTGCAGCGTGCACTTGTCCTCAGCGCCGGACACGTAGTAGTCATAGATAATCTTCAGAAGCTCCTGCTTCGCGATGGCCTGGTATTCCATGACATTGGTGATCTCCTGCGGTCTCCCTTATGTTGGCATCGTCGGCAGGCTTAAAGCATAGCTATCAGGTATTGAATCACACATGCAGCAAGGCTGCAAGGGTTTATAACACCAATCTGCAATAATATTTAAAACACAAAGCGAATTAACTGCACACAGACCCTGAAAAAGAAAATATTCAGGATGGCCAAAGAAAAGGAAAATGTTGAGGACCCTAGGTAGTTTAATAAATAACAAATGAAGAGTCATCACACCATTTTATTTTGAACCTAGATTAGGAGTCAGTTATTGCTACAAAATATAGCACAGAAATATCCGTCCTTGAATGCGTTGGTGCGCTGAGAAATCACTGTGTTATGCAATGCGTTGGTGCACTGACTGCTTGTAGACTGCTGAAATACAGACCTCTGGAAATAATGTATAGCCTTTGGTCCCAAGAAAATTAGGCACTATAATAGTCCTGTTAACAAGAGCAAATACAAATCACATTGATCAACAAGATATCTTGAAAGAATATTTGCAAGCTGCCAAGCTCAAATGCAAACAAGCACAAATGGGCCCACTTACATTTTTTCTTTGTGCACAATACAAGCTCCAAGCTCAGTAAGCAGGAAGTATACCTTGAATCTTGCTTGTACTGACAGCAGGCACTGTTTACTGAACCACAAACACATGTTCAACAAAGTGTGTCCTGAGAAGTAGAGCAACACAAGTGAAAATCTGTTTCAAATAAAGACAACATAAATGAACAGCAAACATTGTGTAAGATGATCAAATCTAATTGAAGAGGCAAATTTAATTCCATCAGTTAGCTGTATGCCAAAAATCAATTGATGGAGAAAGTGAAACAATGATGCTCTGCTAGTAGCGCACAAGACAGTGAAACAATAATTGCTCATGTATAGGAGAGAAATGTAGAACCAAGGAGTGGTTATTTATTGTGATTTTTTCCCTCCGGTTGTGTAATCTTTTTGTTGGTCTGGTTGTGGTTGAAGGATCTGATGCTGCTACCAAGATATGAAATTTATATAATTCAGTGTGCACGCTTGTGTACTACTGACAGCAAGATCCAATTGAATGAAGGTGAAAAGGATAGACTTGGAGAAATCTATGGGAATATGATGGTTCAAACTTGTTTCGAAGACAAAAATGCAGCTTACATGACATGACTGAGCATTGTATTATTTATTAATGAAAATCTATAAAATTGTATAGCAGGTTTTGTGAATTCAAAAAAAAAAAGATGGCAAAAAAGGCAGTGGGTAGCAAACAAGTCTGTACTAATTTGTTTGTCTATTGATTTCGACTCATTTTTATTGTCTTATTCTTAGTGAGTTGCAAATTTTGGGGCTGCTGACTACTCTTACTTTGTTCAAAATAAATACCACACTCCCTCACTTCTATACAGATCTAGCAGACAACAGAAGAAAATAAATACCAGGTCATCAGAGCAGAAACAAACTTCATTCAGCATAGGTAACATTCAGTTATAATTATGACCAAGATGGGGTGCAATTGTCTGTTTGGATAAAAGACACTAAATTGATTAGGAGCTACGGTCCTTAAATTCTGCAAGATCAATTAGTCAAACCAAATGAATTGATAGATTATATATTTTCCTTTTTGACATTTAACAAAAAAAAAAACAAGATAGTAAATTGATAGGAGCTAGAGTCCTAGCCTCTGTGTGCTTATTTGCTGACTGAATTATCAGTTAAATTGGTTAAATGTTTGTATTATCATGACAGCATTTTTTTTGTTTATTCACGTATTACCAAGAGGTACCGACACCAGTTCTATCTTCAGTTGCAGAAGAGCCAGAACACACATAATTGAGCTCTAATTTATGCATGCTGCCAATGACACAGACGTCAACTGTACATAATACAATGGATGAGAGGGATTGTAGTAGTCTTATCACGATATATAGAAAATGAGAACTATAAGTTATTCTATAACACACAGGTATGTATACATGCATAATACAGGTACGTAATCATGTCCAAAATCATACACTTGAAATTTTCCTAACCTAACTGGAATGCTATCTACATTTCAACAGGCTAAATAAATCACCCATCCCAGCTGAGCAAGCCTAATTTTGTCGGCTTCTAAACAACCATACATACAGCCCTGTGCACTCCATGATAATTTCTACTGGGTACATATACATGCATCATTATGGCAGACAAATGATTTGCAGTATAAGAAACCAAAACATCCAGATAGACATATATAATCATGGAGGATCTTAAAGACACTCTGACTGCTTTACAGGATAACATCACTTGCACAAGATCTTGTGTGAGGACTATAATCAACCAAATAAATATGATTACAAGCATGTGCTTGTCAAGGTAAATTTTGTGTGACAATACGAAGAGATGGAAAAATCATTTTTTTTAAAAAAAATATGATCACTCATCCGAGAAAGCAATGCAGCTATTACCGAGACATATATCAATGAACTTATTTGATATTGAGCGCGGCGTGGAAGACATGTATCATTTCATTCCTATTTTCCTACATTTAAATTCATAGTTGATAATGAATATATGTTCAGTGTAAAACTACCCATTGAAAAGATTTAAAATACTCGATAGAAAGATACTCCATAGCACACTGACCAATTCGGCCTCGACAAATTCCTAAATTGACACCCAATACTGATTGTCGAGAATGAATACTGACAGTAATATTCAGAACACGATATCTCCAATAGTACTCAACAAAATTGGAAAGGTAACGAAAAGTTCCACAACTTTCGTAGTAATGGGATATTCCAATTCGACAGCTATATGCGAGACTTCGATCTGGTACTGTGCTGCTTATTCTGGTATTCAGTACATGGACAGGGCTAAACGTACAACACAGATGATTCAATACCTAAAGCAAATCAGAAACTTGCCCTCATCCTGATGTCCCTTGCTGTCTTCTCCCTTCGCAAAAAACGAGCTGCTGTCCATCAACACCATGAGGATGAGGGCAACGATCTGCAGCCAGCGGAAGAGGTTCATTGGGATAAAAGAAATATTATGCCACATCCTCAGCCACTGAGATACATCTCTCATGGATAGACCGAATCGAAAGGCAAATAGTTCATACCTTCTGTCAGTCAAGATGCCAACGGCGCTAGAGACGGATGCGGCGTCGTGCCACCAGAAGCCGCGGCGAGGGGAGCCATGCCGCCGCCACGAGGAACTGCCCCGCTCTTTCATTCAGTTACTTGTTGGCACACTTTTTAGTTGTTCGTTTCTCCATTCAGTTTTGCCTTGCAGTGCAGAGGCTCAGGGGGCAAATAACGGATGCAGAAGCTCTGCTTGCATTGCAAGCGCTTTGTTTACTTCGTTGAGGTCTTGAAGGAGTCATCATCCCTCAAAAGCCTAAGAAGGAATACGTATCCAGTCTCTAATCACAAACAGAACAAATTTGTTCCTAGTCACAATAAAAAGGAAGCAATTCATAATCCGAAGCAATGACCTCAAGGTTGAATCGGCTGACCTATATGCCACACGTTGGATCCAAGGCAATTGCTAAACAGGCCACATCAATGCCGAGCGATTTCCGGTCGATGGTGGTGAGCGTGTGGTGATCTACTGGTGCCTGGTGGCCGATGGGTGCTCATATATCACCGGTGAGGCATCGTGACAGGGCACGCAAGCGGCGTCAGTGGGCAGGGCAGAGAGGCGAGGGGCGCTCCACAGCGTCGAGGCATGCAGCGAAGGCAGTACGGTACGAGGCGTCCTACGGCCGGGGACATGGCACGGCTGCACTCGCGTGCATGGTGGAGCCGCTTGATTGCCGGATGAGATTGATATGAGCTCCGTGTACTCAGTTTCCATCTATTGTATGCGTCATGCATGTCGAGCGGGCCTCAGAGTTTCTTTTTTGCCAGAATGCTATGGGGGAGTTTCCCTTTTTGCTGTCGCAGGCTAGAGTGCACGGAGGTGCCGGGCGACGCAATGTAGTGGGGGGTTTTCGTGTCGTCTGTGGACGGAATAGATTGATATGTTTTAGTTGTAGATAGATATAGATATGTCACCACGCTCTTGAGGAACACACCATTTATCATCACTTTGAATTGTGGTTTATATTTGATTTATGGCAATGGGCCTTATAATTTCTGTGTCTATGGTTCCCCAACTCTATCGATATAAGTTCGGCAAAGCTCCCGCCGACCGTTTCAATCAACTTCTTTATCTATGGGTTTCTTTAGTTTTTGTTTGTTTATTTGGTCCAGTGGTGTCATAGAATTTTTGGTTTCCACATCCTGTATTTTTTTTAATTTTTGTTTTATGTAATTTTGTTATATTTGTTGCATGCACTGCTTTTAGAATAGTTTTTGGTACTTGCAATCCATAGAATTTTTTTATTTTTTTAATAAATTTTGTTTAATTCTTTGTGCAATATTTATGCTCTTGATTTCTTCTATTTCTTAATGGTGCTCTGTTTTTTTTTTTAGTTTCTGTTTCATGAAGTTACACGTAGTGTTATACATTGTGATTTGAAGTCCTGTTTCACTCGAATATTGTATGTAGGGCCTAAATAAATCAGTTTGTTTTTTCCACCTCAAATTGGTTGAGTGAACGAAGAGGACAAATCACTCGAGTTCCAAATAAACAGGTCCACATAAAGAAAACGATGCCTTTCATTGACAGAACTTTTTTTGTTAAGATTGACTGAACGATTATTTATTAATACATACATGACACTCGGCAGAACTGAGATTTTAAAATAAAAAACCGTTGCCTGCCATTGACTCCATCGCTTTCATTCTTACAGAGGCAACCATTCAATTCAAACAAGAAAAATGTCGCTTGTATTACATTACAGAAACCTAAATGAATCAGGCCTTGTTCCCCTGATGCGCCGCCGCCAGCTGGTAAAAGAGGCTTCCATCGTACACGGCGCTCACGGTGTCCTTCTGTAGGTTCCCGTCCTTGTCCTTGGCAACACTGTACAGCTGCCCCCACTCTGCCTTGGCTGCCAACCTGTGATTTGTGCAAGGCGCAAGCCCAAGAATTATCAGAGACGGTGTCAACGCGCATAGATTGATGCATTTCCCAAATTTTCCATCAGAAAAAAATCAGACTGGCAGGAATTACCATCCTGCGACGTCATTCTTCTCCTGGTTGGCCTTGAGCATCTCGTCGATCTCATCTTTTGTCAGGGCATTCGGTACGGTCTTGGCGTGCAGGGTGAATATCGCCTCGAACTTGGCGGGAACAAACCTGTAAATCCATCATTCTAGAAATGTTAGAAAATCTGCAAAATTACACACAATGCAATAATGCCTAACTGCTAGTTGCATTGTAATTAGTCGATCGATCGATCGAGGGCATATATATGCACGTGCCTTCCTTGAGCGTCGTAGGAGCCTGTGTCGCTCCCATGTTTACCCTTTTGGATGTTTTCTATGTAGATATCCATGCGCGAGCCATTGGACTTTTCCTGCACGAATAATGGCATTTGAATAGAGTCAGCATCTATCTTTAGCAATAAACTGGCATTCAACCTAGTGTGTTCAGCGAGGGCGTGCGTGAGTGAGCGAGCGAGGTACAGTACAGGTTGGGTCTTGGGGCCGAGGGCGCCGTTGATGAGAGCTGCCGCGGCTTTGGCGGCGACCTCGCCAATTCCGACGGCCTGCAGACCTGCATGCGTGCCAGGCACACCACCACCAGCGTCAGCACTCAGCACACACACCAAACCAAAATTAGCAGGCTTTCGATTCGATCGCAACGAATGGCGTGGCACAAACAACGACAAACGAGCGATCACGCGGGATCGCCGTGCGCTCGCTCACCTTGGGAGGTCTCGTCGAAGGTGACGATGCCGTCGTGGTTGCTGTCGAAGAACGCCACGTGCTTCTCCAGGTCCGTCGTCCAGGCGGCGCCTGGGGCCGGGGCCACGGCTCCGGCCACCGCAGCCGCCGCGGGGAAATGGCCCCCTTCTCGATCGGAATCCACAAAGAAACGCAACAGAAATGAGCAAACGTTTCCGCGGATCAAACAAACAAACACGAACGGTGCGCATACCGAAGGACACCGCCAGGAGCAGCAGGAGAGGCGCGACCGCCGCCGGCCACGAGCACTGTCGGCGGGCGTCCATGGCTCCGGCAGTCCGGCTCAGCGTCGTCGTCTCGCGCGGTGACCTGCGTCTCCTGCTCCTGATGCCGCGTTCTCCTCGGAGGTGTGGAGTGCGTGAGGTGTCGAGGTGTGTAGGAGGAGAGCCAGGTGGTGTGCGTTACGTTCAAGCTGCGGGCAACCGTTTATAGGAAGAGCTTCCACACCGGGCCAAAAATAAGTTCAGCTGGACAAGTTTTAATTGGCCTTAATTAAACAATGAGTGTCAGTGTCATATCGCATCGTTTGATTCGTATCCTCGTAACAACATCCAGCAAGAATTCAAATGAAAGATATCCTGTCACTTATTACTATGGACCTACTTAGTTGGCTTTCAACTTTTGCCCAACTAAATTCATGGCAAGCTAAAATTTAGACTTGTCAAATCAAAGCTTGCCGAAGTTAGGGTAAAAAACATAGATGTGCATTTGGTTCACTAACAAAATAAAGGCTTGCTAATTGTCTCTTTCACGTGGTTTAAGAACTTTCTAGAGACTTGCTATAACTTTGGCTATAAAAATTAATGGTGTCAATTCTTTAGTATAACTAATAGCCATAAAATTGGCATGTCATAATTTTGCTTTGGCAAAAATTAAAAGCCAACCAAGTAGGCCCTATATCTCACTGCTGGATTTGCTGGCATGTGGATATTATGCCGATGCATGGGCGGGCTGGCAAAAATTAGTTTTTGCCGTCTGGCGAAACCTATCCACACCATGTATGAATCGGATTTGCACAGATCTTGGGTGCCGTACCGTAACTGCTGCTAGATAGAGTTAGTTGAGAAGATCAGGTGATCAACCAACCACTAATGGAAAGAGAGAAGCAAGCAACACCAGCTGCGGCCGAGGAACAGCAGGGGCCCTGCAGGAGGGCGCCTGGCTTGTTGCTGCGACACGGGCCATGACCGTTGCCGAGATGGGCTGTCGTTCAGTTCTCAATCGTGTGCCGCTGCTTTCCACGGTTTGGTGATGGTTTTCTTGCGTCTCAGCAAATGCAAAGGGGATGCCGGCCGCACACATTTCGTGTGCAAGCGGGCACTGTTCGCTTGCGGCCTGCACTATATGCAACAAGGCAACTCACCTCTCTGTATTCGTGTTACACCAACCGCGTACAATCGCCCAACCTGACAGGGATTGTGCGTAATAGAGGGCTGAATTGCATCAGAACAGCTTCAGTTTTTTCTGGTGTTTCACTGGTGATGAGGTTGTTTGTCGCGGCGCCGTTTGAATGGGCTTCTTAACCTCGAATTACAGAGAGGGCCGAATTGCATCGACACATGGAGTCCATGCTGATTCCGGCGGTTCCTGCACGAGAAGAGGCCAACCAGCCCGTTCGAACTCCGAATTCCTACAGGCGACAGCCCACGAGAAAGTGCACATGGGAAAGCCCTCCAGGCGCCCAGCCCACGACCCGTACCGCCGTACTAGGTACTAGGCCCGTAGGCACTAGGCAGCGATCTGGTCCAAACCCAGATGCTTCCTCCAGGCGGGGGCCGGGCCCATCGCTGTTGCTCGTGCACCAAGTCACCAACCGCGCCGCCGCCGTAGCCGACGACGCCGTCCTCCTACTCTTGTCCTGTAGCTTGATGAACTTGTCAAGTCGCCGGCCTGCCCTGCCAATAGGCAGTAGACCCGGACCAGGACCACACGAACTGGCCCCGTCCCGTCCGGAAACCAGCAACGCACCGATGCATCCACAGCTAGCTGCCTTTGCTTGAAGTTGAACAGGCTCGTAGCGCCAGAGACCAACGACGATTTCTGGCATCCGGCTGCGGATGCAATGATGAGCCCGTCAAGTTCTGGGAACACTGCTGAACATTTCGTACTGGACGACGCAGCTGCTCTGCGCCTCCGCCGGCGAGCAACAAAGACTCGTAATGCAGCTGCTTCTGCGAGCAAGTTGCCGGAGCTTTTGCATCGTATGGACGGTCCCGACGAGCAACGCGAGCCCTGTGGGCTGTGCCTGAAAGTGAGGTTGCCGAGATGCCGACGAAAGATATCCTTATCCACCAGAACCGTTTTTACCTCTGCTACCACCAACCCGAAGATCTTTTCACCGTTTCCGGCGACACGACACGACCGCTTTGTTCCGTATCCGCCAGTTGCACGTCCCCTGCAGGGAAAATAAAATTCACCGCGGCTCGCCAACCTTTCACCGCCGCGACCCGCAAGCCAAGTATATTATAGCCAACACGGGGTCGTCGCGTCCACAAACCAAATCGCCGAGCGCGCGGCCAGGTCGGCAGGTCCTCATCCGTCTCGCTCGCGTGGCGTCCGACGCGGCAGAAAATTCCGGGGGCGCTGGCCCGTGTTTGTTTTATCCGATCTGATCCGATCACCGGCGCTGCACTGCACAGGCGAAGGCGACGACTTGTCCCTGGGTTTCACGGTTCACGTCCACCTCTGCCCAGCGTCACCTAAACGCTTTGACAAAACGGCGCCCCGAGCACACGTGGACACCAACTAGTGGCTTCCAGACTAATCCTCGCCCCGTTAATAATAGTACTACACACGTCACCCGCACCCCCCCCCCTGCCCCCACAAGGCCAAAATTGCTTCGTCAGCCTGCCGACCTGTCGCAATAATGTTTATTTTACCCTCCCAGAGACAAATCCGGGTGCCGTTACTATTATTATTTTTCCGGCGGGTAGTGGCCGGGTCAGGTCAGTCTCCACGGCAAATTAAAATCGGAGAAGCATCACTGCATCAGCAGCGGTGATTGATGAATGATGATTGAGATGAAATTGGCGGAGGGTCGCCGTCGGCACGTCGCGGTGTTGCCGGAGTACATTACTCATTGCGGCAACGGTACGCGGGGCACACCGCACATGCCCGCGGCCCCCACCCGTTCTTATCGGTGGGCCACCCACGCTTTAGAAAAATCGGCGAGCGCGACGTCCCGGCGCACAGGACACTGGCACACGCTGCTAGTAGCAGTACTCATGTGTCAAACTTTTTTCTTTCTTGAATTGAATCGAACAGCTCCTCGTATCAATTCTGCCACGGAGAACCGAGTTACTACTAAATTTACAATTGCAGTAGCTCGAAAGAAACGTGAATTGTTTTCGCGCTGCTGTTCTGTTCTCTTCCTTTTCCTTCCTCTACGAATGAATCACATTCTGGTTTTGTTTACAGTTTCGTCCAATCATGTGCCCTCTAATTAAAAAATAAGAATTTGATTTATTTGGCAGCGACGACTCCGCGCGCGCCTCAGGGGCGCGGGGTCAAGAAAGCACCGCCAGAACGCTGAGCCGCGCGGTGCGCCGTCGACTCCCCGGTGAGGGCGACCAAATCCGAGCCCCGGAACGCCGCCGGGGCCGGCCGGCCTGCCGCTGCACCACCGAGAGAGAGAGAGAGAGAGAGCCGTGACCTGCGCACGCACAGGCTACCGTGCTGGCTCGCGCTGCCGGTTCTTTCTTGCCGGAGCCGCCGTGACCTCCTCTCTTTGTTGCGCCCCATCGATGACGGACGATCAGAGAGCAGACTGCAGCACGGCGTGCCGCGCGACGAGCAGCTCCAGCGCCTCGCGCATCCACCAGTGCGGGCACCCGTCCATCACCTGCTGCACCGTTGCCTGTTGTTCCATTCAATCGAGAGGAGCTCGTTTAGATGACATGTTTTGAATTGTATGCGTTGGTTTTGTGCATTGGCAACGGTCTGATTGGTGTGGCCGGAGAAGGTAGGAGGAGATGGAACTCACCCAGGTGCGCTTGCGGGACGCCATCTCGGGCCACTGGTGGAGCTCGTCGGCGACGCGGAGCGGGAACATGAAGCCCTCGTAGGTCTTGTCCACGTAGCGGCGGCTCTTGTAGTGCCAGAATCCGAGCACCGGCTCGGTGTCGCCGAGGACGCCGGCCTCCTCCAGGGCCTCGCGCCGGGCGGCCTCGTCCATGGACTCGTCCACCTCCCACCCGCCCTTGGGGAACATCATGCCGTGCCCCTTCTGGGACGTGATCACCAGCACCTCCAGCTCGCCGTCGCACGCCCGCACGCGGTACGGGATGCACCCCACCACGATGCGACCGCCGGTGCTCTGGCTGTACCGCTGCAGCTCGCGCCCCTGCCTCGCCACAAGAACCGCCATGGATGCACCGGCTAGCTGCTTCGTTCGTTCTCGGCCTTGCTTGCTGCTTTGGCGGCTGGCCGGGGTTGGAGCTGGAGCCGGGAGAGTAAGATGAGAAGATGGATGGACGATGATGCTGCAGCTGCTGGGTTTGCGGCCATGGAGCTGGGGATCAGGGGATTTTATAGTAGCGTGTCAAGTCAATCAGATATGTGATTAATCTTAACTGAGTAACATGCGGGCCTGGAGTATGGACGCGAGGACTGGCTGCCGACGTGGACAAGCGAGCGGGTCGGATCTTCTGCGGCAACTGTTGCTGGCTTTGCCTCAGCCTCAGGTTGGTCCGTGGGTTTCACTCCAACCAACGTCATTAGTCTGAATCAGATATGTTCAGTTTTCGTACAAGACTTATTAGTTTGTCGGATATTTTTGACTTTTGTGAAAAGTTGCTAGGCTGATTGGCATTCTAGATTCCTGTGTTTTATTTTACTAGACCACATGTTATTATCGGTTTTAATCCAAGATAGAAGAGGTAAGAGTTCTCATTGGGTAAGCCACATATCCGGCTTTGAATAAAAGAATAATAATAGTCAGAGTTATTTATTGTAAAATTTTAATTATGTTTCACGGATTCTCAACTTCTGACGTTGTCATCACACCCATATTTAATTTAGTTCTTCTAGATAATCGTCATTCACACATGAGCTACTGTGATTGCAGTACCATTTTATATCCAAGATACATACACTAGCTAGAATGTGAAATGTGATAGATAGACAAAGCCATGCATGAACCCACAACTCTATGATTAATTGAACCAAAGGTATAATAATAGATTTCACATGACGATTTTGTGAAGCTAGCTACATATACAAGAGATTTAACAAGACCAAAAAGTACTTGTGCGCACACTGGTACATAGTTCTAAGAGGTTGGGCTTCTAGATTGTTATTGAATTGGCGTGTGAATAGGTTGATCTAAATCATGTCCTTTTCTATCTAGAACATAAGGGTCGGATTTCTTTTTATATGAATAAGTAATCAACTGCTTGCATATACTAAAAGTCCTTCATCAAAGTTTATTGTATTAAAGCACCGGCAAACACTATGTTGCTCTCTATTGAGACATCACCATGGACAATAGGCAGATATATAGTCAAATTTGTAGTAGAAACGCAATAAATTAAGAAGAAGTATCAATAAGGGTTTGAAAGTAGCCGTAATTCACAACATCATCAGGTAGGAGGTGATACACACAACTTATCAGGAGGATCATCAGTAGCTAATCAGCCACAACCTGAGAGCGTACGTTTTGTTTTGTTGGATCCATAACCTTCGTTTTAGACTACATAACCACCACCCAAAATAAAAGGAAGCATCACCATCATCCAATCAGGTCGACGTCGCGTGTCCACATGGACCATGTCCACCAAGCCAGAGCAGAACGAAGATGCCCATGCCCCCGGTCCCGGGAAGGCCCTGAGAGCGTGGAGCTAGCAGATGATAGCGAACAAAAGCGCGTGTCCGCAGGGCGAGCGAGTATGGCCGCGCGAACGTACGTACGTAACCCGCCCTGCTTCGCAGCTGCTTCTCTCGCAGCCCTGCTCGTCGTCGTCGGACGTCGGCGGAGAGCGTCCAAGCCGGCGCCTAGGCGCACACGCACACGCACACGCACACGCACTCTCCGCTGCTTATCAGGCAGCATATATGGCTGCAAGGGCACGTCCCAGCTTATTCCTTGACGTAGTTGACAACCTGAAAGGCCATGGTTACGTTGCGGCACGCTCTCTCTCGTTAATTAGGGGCATCATCGATCACTGCATTCCTTTATGTATCACATTTATCCGTGTCGTCACTGACGTCGCTGTTGTGCGCGTGTTGCCCGCGGTGACGATGCTAGCAGCTCTGTTTATTGATTCGTGGAAATAAACCATTTGTGCTCAGTGATCATGCTTGGGAAGCAAGTTGCATCATCACTTATGCTATTGATAGCTATATGCATATGCTCGTGGTGCCGACATGTATGTGCTCATTACTGTATGTGTTTTGTGCTGTGTCGTTGTGCCCGGTGTTCTCCTTAATTATGCTTACTTGCGGATGATGTGGAGAACTCTGGGACAGTTGCGCAGCCGGCCGATGACGATGATGGAGACACCAATTCAGACGCACAGGCTGCTGCCGTTCAGTTCTTCCCCTTTGGAAGCCTCTAGCTATCTAGCTTGGATCAAACAAACTTGCATTGGTTATCAATGGCGCATGCAACAATTATACTAATACCCATCAGACGTACTGTACTGCTCTACTCTTTGATATGGTTGGATTTTTTTGCCACGTGAAGAAATCACGTACCATCACCGTGTGTACTGTCTAATACAACCCCTTGGCCGTCATGACGTCTCCCGGGCAGTAGGATGTGAAAAGCCGTTACGTAATACCGACGACGAGATGCACGTGCGGGTAATGCATTTCCTCCATGGGTGCGAGTGCGATACAATCGTGTGCCGTCATTTCTGCCGCTGTCACTGACGTTGTGAGAAATTGAGTAGAAATCGTGTACACACGCCCACGGAAACTGGTGGCTATGTTGCAGTCAGGTCTTGGGATAAAGCCTAAAGGCGCGCGCAGCAAAGCTAGGGGTTGGTGGTAGTCCTCATCCGGGTCTTCCTTTCCTTCAATTCGATCGGTTGGTTCCAAACTGATCTCTAAGTAGGCCGTAAATGGCTCGGAAGTTGCAAGAACAGAATCACCGAAAGAAATGCAAAATCTTTGCCGAATTCTTCGCCGGTGGCAGGGCGCAGCAATACACGAGCGCGGGCGTGCTACCAGTACCAATTACTCGGCCGGCCGATCGACGATCCAGCAGCAGACGTGACAGCGAGCTAGCGAGAGCACTGTCTCGCGATCCATCGCGTCGTGCTGGGGACTCGTCGGCCGATCGGTCAGGGCCCGGGCCCCGGGGACACGCCGCGCGGCTCTGCGACCCAGCGGCGCGACCGACGCGGACGTGCGCGCGGCCAGCCGATCCCGGCCTGCTGCTCCACCCACCGGAACCGAATTAATCACCACCGTCGCCGCGGCGACCGATCGACGGCGCGGCCGGGGCGCGCCCTCGACAGGCCATGCGTGCCAAAAGTTGACCGCGGCCCGGCCGGCCGGCCAGCAGCCATGCCATGCCGATCTGGGCCAGTTTGCGTCGTGCACGGTCTCCGCCACCGCGGGCACACGCAATGATGGAGACTCAGGATAGGTCAGCCGGCCGGTAGCTGCTAGCTGCTACTGTAATAGATAAGCCATTAATTAAGCTAAAGCCCCAAGCTGTCCGGCGTGCGTGCAGCTGTTCGATCAGTTGTGGGTGTATCTCCGCTTTGTTTCCTTTCTGTTTCAGGTCATGTACGTCGTCCATCGTCCCTTGGATGTGTCATGCATCGCCTATGCGTGCTCCCTCGTTTATTCATTCGTTTGTTTCCATTCTCATGAAAGATGAAATCTATCTCACGCCTTTATTCATCCAGAGCTTTTTGGGCATATATATGCTGTATTTTTTATGTGTGCTGACGTTGCGTAGTTTGGGTGAAGCCGGCCGGCCAGACGCGACGATGACCGACGAAGACACAGAGATAGAATTATATGCAATGCAATGGCGCACGCACGGTTGTTGGCACGTCGTCCGTGCCTGTCATGTGAAACGCGACGACATGTATGCGACCAGAGCTGGAATATAACCACAGAGCGGCCATACTGATTTTCCGTCCTGCAGATATAGCTGCATTTTGTTATGACTGACGCTCACGATTCGTGGCCACTGTCAGTTCATACAGTACGTATGGAGCCAACAGAGAGTCTGAAAGTCCAGGGCCTTGTTTAATTGCGTCAGAAAAGCTAGAAATTTCACTCTCTCTCACACATCAAATGTTGTGTCGTATGTATGAAGCATTAAATACTGGTAAAATAAACAACTAATTGCACAGATTAGTCGTAAATCACGAGACAAATCTTTTGATCCTAGTTAAGTCATGATTGAACAATATTTGTCAAATATAAACGAAATACTACGGTCCTTTATAGACTAGAAATTTCGACAACTAAACGAGGCCCCAGCTCGAAATTGCGCCGCATGCATGTACAGCCGCCGCAGCAAGCAACTTTCATCAGTCGGCTCATGCAGTCATGCTGAGACAAGCATACATTCATGCACCACCCGGAATGTTCTTTCCCTTTTGATTACCTCGACATGTATATATATCTCGGCAGTCTAGATAGACAGCCCTCTAGCTAGGGTTGTTGGCCGATCTAGTGTCTTTTTCCCTCATATCTTGCCTCTAGCTTTATCTGTTTTTCCACCGAACCTTCCATTACCTTGAAAGTTCTCTCGACACAACAGTCAATCTTAAGTAGTCCCATGCATACTGATTGTCGTTCTCAGCTCCCACATGAAGACTAGTACTGATCTGCAAACGGACTGGTGCTGGTAGGTTTTGTTCACTTGTGTTTAGACCCATGCATGATGTTTGAACAGTAGAGCGGCGGCAGATTTCAAAGAACGGCAGCTCCGTGATTAATTGGCTAGCTAGCTGTTAGGCGGCGCCTGCAATTGTGCTGCATGATCAGTCATGGCCTGAAAACACAGTGTTGTTTTCTTTGGGAGAATCTTGATTAGTCTCACCAAAGGGTGGTGATAGTTGCAAATGGAAGAATTAGAATAATCTCACCGAATTTCGTGAGAATCTCAGCACGTAGGTCGTTAGGGAGGTATAACCACCCAAAATGCTATGAATGATAGAATTAGTTCTGAAGCTAATATCGCCCATGATTTTTGCGATGGATTCGCGTGAACTAACGATCGCTAATGATGATGCACCAACAGTAGCTCTACTACGTGAGTGAGATTCGGTCAGACCAATCAGTTCTTGAATCATTGGTCGACGCCGGGGGAACCTTAACTGCTCATCTCTTCGTATAAATTATTCTATATATATGCATACATAAATAATGGCCGATTGAGCTAGTTCAACACATCTAACTTAAAGAAAGGAAATCTCTGCATGTTAGTGACATTTACAGATATGGTTTTCTGAATGAGCACTGACCATGTAGCAACTCTCCTGTTGTCTCACTCTCATATATGTAATCTACTGCAATGTTCTCAATATACACTGTGCACGTGGGGTAGGAATCCAGGTTAACAGACGTACGTAACAATGGAAGTGGAGCATGCATCCAGAAACTATTTTTTTTTCAAGAAAAATTGGCTGGTGATTTTCGATGAAACTGCAAAACTAACAATCAATCTACCCATATGATGATCGCAAGAATATAATGTGAGAGTTGAGGTCAACGAGATATCACGAATGATGGAGATCGAGACCCCTCTTAATGGAAAATGTGCAAGTCTGCGTGTTCGCAAAAAAAAAAAAATGATGGAGATCGATGGAGTGAGCTAATACATATTGTATTGTTTTGGCGAGTAACATGAGTTATTTTGTAGTCGATCATCTTGGAGTCCCTGATAATCAGATATCACAATCGGATCTAATTAATATTTTAGCGACCCATGTGAGTTACTTGGAAGGTGATCACGGCCTGAATGCCTGATTATATTCCTTTAGTGGCCCTTGGAAGCACATTGAGCTACTACAACCCAATCTGCCATGTATCGTACACACGGCATCAGCGCCATGCATAACATATGCAGTTCATCAGTCTTCAGATGCAAACTGTGCAGATCTTGACCGTTCTGATTCACACCGATCTGAAAAGAAAAATGGTGCCATATATCATATATTGAATATTTTCCACACGCATTCCTAGGCGCATCTCTGAATGTCTCATCACTGGCATGGCATGCAATTCAGTAGGCAGGAGCAGGTGTGTTTCAGCCTAACTGGTGAACCTCAATGAAGAATCTCGATCAGATTTACTATGTATAGAGTGCGTTTATTTGATGAATTCTCTCAACTTTGTGCCCCCTTTGTGGACTAATCATTCATTGGGCTCTCCCTAGTCTCGACACACTAGCTCTTGCATACTGAAACTTTCGGCAGTGTTGGCTATAGTTAGCTAGCTACCGCATCCTGACTAAAAGCTTGTTACACCAGGAGCCATTCATGCATCTAGAAGGCGATTATATTGTTCAGTAAGAATAAGAAGTGACGACATCGATCGACGCATGTTCGGAGCCACATGGATTGTTTGACAATCGCCGCTACCTCATTTGCCTAGCTAGCATATGGGTCGGCGGCGTGTGAAGCTAGCTAGCTAGCTACGTACTCCAATCCCTCTGCTAGAGAAGAGACCAACACAAACACAGCTGTGGAGCTGGAGCATCCCAGTTGCAGATAATCATCGTGGCACTGAAGGAGAGGAAAGGACGTCATGCTCAGATGCTCTGCTCGCGGACATGCCTGATCCCCGCAACCACACATCTGGCAGTAAAACCAGAACGGCACGGTTCCCTGATCAGTCGATGGATCGATTTGGATGCAGGACCAGACCCGTCACCGATCCTGACCAATGCCCGATGTGGACGCCGCCAATCAAAGCTCGAGAAGGATGGCCGACACTGACACTCGTGTTCTTTTGTGGGAGTCGTTGTTACTGCACGCCCTATCTAGCTACCTCATCGACGATTTTCTGACACGTCTCCGTTTATTTATCAGAATACGAAGATGAAACAAGAAAATGACAGCAAACCGTTCCTGATACGAATAGGCGAAAAACAGCGACCCAGTTGAAGGTTCGAAGCGATCGTTTTTATTTTTTGCAGGCCATGCATGATCGAGGGAGAAAGGAGAATATTCTCCTCCGCCACAGCCCACAGCTGGTTTATTTCCGCGCGTATCGGATCGGAGCTCGCCGGTCACCACAGAATCGCGTGGCTCTCGGCGCGCTCACGTGGCCGCGCCGCGCGGTGTTTCCGTGCACGGTCCACCCCCCGCATGGGCATGGCCGATCTGGCCCAGCTCCGTCGGCCGCATGTGACGGCCCCGTGGAGTCCATGTCATCTCCACGCGCGGCGCGGCGCGGCGCGCAAGGAGCCGGAGCCCGTTGGCAAGGCAACTACCAGCAGAATCCTCGCCGAAGAAAAGGTTTGGTTAGTTGGCGTCGAGACAAGAAGAGGCAACCACACGTATCTGGAGTTCTGGATTCTGGAGCCGGATAGGACAAGTTCCGCAATAGCCACGGCAGCACAGCGCCTGACCATTCGGCCTGGGAATTGAGAATTTGAGATAGGTTTGCTTTCTAGTAGCTTTGCTCGATCGGCTTCGCACTTTTCAACTCCTCTGGAACGGCTTGTCTTCTTTTTTTTTTTTTTTTGACAAATGAACGGCTTGTCTTTTGTTGGCGGAATAACCCTTGCCGTCTCGGGACGAGCGCTTGCTGATAAAGGTCGGGTGCCAATGAAGATGACCGGTGATTCTGTTGGAGACGACGACAGGCGAGGCAAGCGATGCGCAGTGAAAAAAGTCTCCTTTGAACAAACAAGGAGGGGTTTTGGGCCCCCACTGAAATTGGAAAAAGCAGCCGGAGAGTTTATAGGCCACCGAGCGCGTTTGTCCGTATGGGATATATGGGCTGGAATTTCAGCCCAGTTGTTCCTGTTCGTTTTCCCTGTGTATATTCTTCTGTGAAGATCGGTCTCGGCATTTGAAATTAGAAATGTGATCCAAAAGTTCGTGAAATCTATTAATAGAATTCCACACTGTTAGAGCTATATCCGTCTTTATCGAAAGAGCCACCGTCGCCTGCCTGGCCCTCGCTTTGCTGCGGCTTGCCACCGACACGTCTAGACTCCCTTTTCTTCTTTTATCTCTGGTGTGTCTATCGAAGGTAAGAAGTGAAAAGAGTTTCCATGTAATTTTCTAGTGTCTTAGAGATGAATCTAAATAATTTTTTTTAAAAAAGAAAATCAGATTATTTTTTCGTAATCATGTGTCCGGTCTCCAAGACTTTGGTGATTGAAAAAACTATATTCTCCTTGCAGGCGTCAATTACATCGGCAAACGGCGAATTTATGGCCTATATGTGCAACGGGATGGGTGCTTCTGGGAGCCCCATACGAGGATCGATTTCATCGTCTATGGTTGTGGAGCAAAAATCAGGATCTTAGGGTGAAAATCTGCATCTATGTCATAATCGACGACACAACTATCGATATTCTTTAAATGATTTAGATGTGTTGCAGACTGGTTCCGAAATATTGGATCTTGTAGCATATCCAATGTTTTGGGGCTTCTTTGAACTTTATTTAGATGTGTTTATGATTTGCGTCTATGATTTAGATGATTTAGATGTGTTTAAGAAAAATCATTGGGAAGAAGACGATAGAAGAATCTAGTAGAATATTATATTTTTTTATTTCAGGCTTTTTCATGTACTATAATTTAAGGATATGCTATGAGAATATTTAATATAAGCCTTCCTTCCTTCGGAAGAAGGTTTGATATTGTAGCGTGCCTTTTTTTTAGAATATGCGGTATAACTTTGACATCTATAAACACGCACGCACACTTACTATATATATATATATATATATATATATATATACACGCAAAATCTGCCCCTACAAGCACCTCTGAAGGACTGAGTCAACAGATATTAAAGTTCACGAAGTCACCACAGATGCATTGTTGTCGACGGGGACATCAGCTACCACTTAATGCATATCGCCAATAAATTCTGGACGCGGAATTAATTTCGTCCATATTCACTCTTACCCGTGCCAGAAAACGAGACCCAGAAATAAACTCATACAAAACACGTTTCGCCACAAACACTGAAGTTGAATTAAGAAAAGGACAAACTCATCCGGCACGTTTGCTTCGCGGGCTCGCCTTTGCCATGTCGTAATTGTAAGTCGTACCATCCATGCGACGTCGGCGGTGGGCCGATCCAGATTCCTCGCACGTTTTACTCGTGTTCGTGTGGGCACGCTTGACTTGTGTCACGCTATTTGCCGACGCGCCCGGCCCGCTTTTTTTTTTTTCCCCTCTCTCGGCAACCCGCATGCATACGTGCATATGGTAAATGTTTCCCAGCCGAGGCAGACACGGCGAACACTAGGCCGCACGCAGGACACGTCGGCGCGCCCGATCAGCGGCGTCCCGTCCTTGTCAACGTCTAACGTGTGCTGCTGCGGCACACACATGGACGAACGCGAGTGCATGCCGTCGACGCCGGGAAACGCTCGTTGGCTGGAGCGGCCCGATCGGGTACGGTGGTCAGACGCGACGACGCGACGCGGATCTGGTAAACGGCTAGGAACGAGGGAGGAGGACACGTGTCCGCCGCTCCTGGCCCTCGGGCGAACGGGACGGAGGAACCGACCCCTGTTTATACGTCCGCGATCGATCGAGTTTCCCCTGCCCATGCGCCGCGCCGCGTTGGTTCATCCAAATTCCAAATCCAAATGGTACGGTAGAGATCACCTTTCGCCTCTCGTCTCGTGTCGTCTCCGAAGAAGAAGAAGAAGAATAGATTTGATCTTACGTTATTACTCCGAATAGATTTGATCTTACGTTATTACTCCCGTGAAAAAATAAAGGATAAGAAGAAGAAGACGATGGAGAAGCAGATCAGCGAGCACCAGCCGGAAGCAGGGCAGCAGGTGGCGGTGGTGCACAGCCAGGTGAGGCGGATCAAGCAGGAGGAGGACGAGCGGGCCAAAGTGCACGAGACGTACCAGCACCAACACGTCTCCGAGATGCGCCTCGTCCTCTACAGGCAGCGCTCCCGCTCCCCGCTCGGCCGCGTCGCGCGCACCGCCATCTCCATCGGCGGCGACTCCTAGTCGGGCCTGGGAATTTGTTAATTCAAGCCGATCGATCCCCTCGGGGAGGCGGGGTGGTGGAGAAGGCGGCCGGGCGTTCTCTCGGTCGGCGTTGGGCGATCGTCGTCGTCTTCGTCTCGCCCTCGCTCTTCCTTCGTTAGGGTTGATCGATCGATCGTTGTTAGGATCCATATCGTTCGTCGTCGTCTTGTTCTTGGCATGGTCGGAGTGCTCGATGAGATCGATGCACAAAACATTTTTGTTCTATTGTTTTTAGGGTTGATATATAATGGATCAATCATGTAAATATAATTTATTTTTCTTTCATCAGTCGATCTACAGGGTGATGCAAAAATTCTCTATTTGTTTTGGTTTCGGGGAGACAATATGGAAAGATTTCTTCTGAGGGCAAATGTTTAGACATTTTGTTGCAGTGGCAGGGTAGTCACAGTTTTCCCTGCTCGTCCTGTGAAACCATTTCTTTCTATATGAATCACCCCAGTTAATAGGAAGAAAAGAAATTTCAGAAATAAGAACATCATGGTTCTTCATTTTCCGCTCATTTAAAGCTCTACTACTATTGCTCTTAGCCTCACGTAGACATCAGCTGATACTTGCAAGACATTAAACGTGTTTCACACAGAGAAACACCCTTTTTTTGAGCCAAGAAGACGGAACTAATCCTTGTCTGGCGCACAGGAAGTAGGAAGAAAACAAAAGTGTACAAGAGTCGAAACACAGGAAGTAGGAACATGTTCAACAATCAGAACAGGAAAGTAATTTATTTTTCGATGAAGACGCCGCAAAACCCTTTGATTCATGCAGATATAATAACTTTTCAATATCAGGTATTGGAAGTAGGACAAGAGAGTACACAATCAAAACTGGGGCTTGTGTTATCTGCAGTAGCCAGTACAGAGTGCTAACTGATTGTCTGATGGCAAATTAAAGAACTACGCAGTGGATTTCTGCGGCGATAGCATCTTGATTCTCCTGCTGATATTCTGCATCACGTCAACGATCATGAACTTCTTCTGCAATCTAAACTGGACGGCCAGCTCCGTGGTAAGAGGTGGCCCCCCTCTTAGAATGGCCTCATCGTCCATTATCTTTGTGTGGAAGTGTTGGAGAGCAATCGCACAAAGGGCAAGAACTGTTCGGAGTGCTGATGCTTCAACAACGGGGCCCAACGGAACTTGCACATCAAGGGACATCAATGTTTTCAGGTCATGCTTGTGCACAGCCTCTGGATCATCCGCAAGAAGCACCCTTAAAGCAGCTAACAAGCGTCCATCAACTATGTCTGGGCCTCCTAAGCTTACCTGAAAGAAATCATATGTATTGCTCATAGCTTTTGTGAGACTTAACAGCAACATACATGAATACTGCATTCAATATTAAGTAGATGTGCACTCAGTATGAACCACAAGATATACGAGCAAGTTAAGAATGTGGGAAAAACCTTTAAAATGGCACCCTCTCCATGCAGACTTAGCTGTGACAATATATCTTGTTGCCACTTGGCTGGCGCTGAAAAGCTGGGAGAAGAGACTCCTGCTGCCATGCTTGCAGCATCAAGAAGGGTTCCATCATAACTTAGTTCCACTTGATCGTAAGGATTCGGTGTCATCACAAATCCATAATCAAGAAGAAAGAAATCATTTGGGTGGCAGCCATAGTTCAGCGTTATTGATGCGTTTTGCTCAATCTTCTTCTCAGCGACAACCTATATAAAGCAATATAAATGTGAAGACGAAGTCAATAGACTTATCTTGCATATTACACCACCAAGGAAATTATGGACTAAAAGCAATATGCTCCCAGTAAATCAATTGACTAAACGCACTTTAACATGCCACAATATTGCATTTTTTGGTACTAATCGAGAAAATTAGTCACCTATAGGTTCAGAAGTGCAAAGCCTTTAACTAGACGAACAGTGCTAGCAGTGGTACAGAGATAGCTTAAAGTGTGGTGATAGCGTAAAGTGTGGTGATAAGTTGATGTAAGTGTTGCATGGCTAACAAGTGCATTCCAACATATGAAATTGTATATGAAAAAGAGTAGGAAGAACATGACTGATACATGGACGACGGATGTTACAATTGTGCACTGAGTTGTAAGGAATGAATGTATCAAACGACAAGTAAAGATCGAAGTAGAAATTTTGTGAAAGGCAAATACTTTCATAGTAATAAGAATAATCCAATAATACCATCCCCATTTGAAAAGAGGATATGAGAGAGGAAAAAGATAGCTTGATTCTGGAACAAAATTTTCAGGAGTGTATAGATGGAAAATTTAGGAGTGCAAGAACATCACAAGGTACATACCTTTACTGACATGTCTAAGCTGTTTACACTTCCTTCCTGAACAATCCTAGCATTTGGGTTGAAACTATGGTTGCACATATCAATAAGAGGCAACAACATTGGGATTTCACCATGCAATCGAAATGCACGAGACGAGGCAGCTGACATAGCCCATCCAAGGGAAGATGAATTTACATCTTGTCCATAGAAAGGATGATCTACCGAGGGCACAGTATGAAGCTTCTGCTGTATCTCTTTCTCAAACTCGAGGAGAAAACGACATCTTTTATTAACCTGAAATAGAATCAGTTAGAAAATTAAGGGCAAAATGATAGGCCTCCCTCTAGATACAACAATATGTATTTAACAACCTGGTGGAGGAGAGGAGCATACTGCAAGTTTTTTATGTCTTCCCCAGGAAAGAAGATTGGAACAGTAAATGTCTCTGGCAAATTGGCAATATACGGCCACCAAAACGAATCAGATTTGGCTCTTTCTTGAAGCAACCTCAAGCCCAACTTCATAGCCCATAGTTCCTCTGTGAAAAAGATTGAACTTATTCACTGTTTGAATTTATAAGTAGGAATCCGCTCAAATATCTAAAAGAGGGATTTGTGGTAAAAAAAAAATGGCACATTTCAGCATGTGTAAACACAACAATATTGTAGCATCAATTACACAGAGATTATCGAGCAAACAGTAACACAAAAACTTCAACACAATCTTGTTCAAATCAATAAAACATCTCTGGAAAATATATGGATAAAGAAATATCAAACTAAGAAATGCCTGTAGTTCCATTTTGAGCAATGGAAATATAATGTTTATCCTCAACTACTTTCTAAGTACTAAAACTGAGTTGATTCATGGAAAAGAGTAGCACACTGCAGATATAAACTACACCTACTCATATACTTACTGGGGGGCCTAATTCTGACAATTTTGGGTTGAATTCAACAATTTAGCATATCTCCAGGCCCTATAACACTGTTATAAACATGGGGATTGATGACTTCCAACACCAAACAGGCAAACAAAAACAATTCAGGACAAACCCTGGATGACATGTTCAAATTGACATTCTTATATACTTATATCACAACAACATTATCATACTATAACAGAAAGAACTGTTCACTGCTGCCAAGTGCAGAAGTGACCAAGTGAGAAATTCAATCGTGACCAAGCGTATAAATTAGCATTAAAGCTTACTTTTTAGTCACTTCAAAATCATTATAGAGGCTCAAAGCATCAGTAACCACTAATTTACATAACGTTTGATGCATTCACAGGCTCATAGCTACATACGTTGCCGCACAAGCAACTGAATCAGAAAGGACATTACCCGGGACTTGTTGGGCAAGCTGCACAAGCACGTCGTCCGCGGCACCGGTGGGACGGCGTAGTCGTAACGGGAGCCGGCCCGGAAGCGCGATGAGGACGTCCCCAGAGGGGATGTCGCCGTCGGCCGCGGCGGCAGATACCCCAAGCCCGTGTTCCGGGTGATTCGAAACCCGGAGCGCAGGGTGAACGAATCCACCCTCGCGCTGCACCCACCGGACCAGGTCCGGCGGCTGCGGCGCGAGGCGCGGGGCGGCGGCGAACGCGGCAGAGCAGGAGAGGCTGCGGCGACTGCTGCTGCTGCTACGTGTGAGTGAGGATGAGAGGAGGGTGACTGTAGTGGTGAAGAGGGTCTTCCTCGCAGTCGCCGGCGTAGCCCCCGCGGCGGCGGCCGCCATGGGGACGCGCTTGCTAGTTGGATGCGGAGCGGGCAACGGGGTGCGTACTCCGCACCACGGCACCTACGATAAGAGCGGGTGAACAGTCCAAACATTGAGAAGAACCCGTTATTAGATCAATTAATTTACATACATGGATTTTAGTTGATCTTCATAAGTATTTGACCCAAATGAACTTACATTAAAAATCTTCAAAAAGCTCTGATAAATTTGTTCTTCAAATATTTGTAACATAAATCATTGTTATATTTTTATCCTCTAATAAGTTTTCTCCTTTTTTACCTTTGGTTAGGGAGAAAGAAATTCAGAATATAAAAGATATCTATATTTAGACATTCAATTAAAGAGATTGTTGTGTTTCTTAACTAACATCTCTTTCTAATTTTAAGATTATTATATATTTAATAAAGACTTTATACCAAGAACTTTTGGCAACTTCCAAATCCATCTCACTGGTAAGCATTCATTTTGATAATCAAAATATAAATAGTTCAAATACCTCTTAGGTCTTTGGGCCTGCTAATAATTTCCAATTTATCCATATGTTTCGATATTCCACTATTCATGATCACTTCCAATATATGCTGCAAGTTCATTTTTAAATATTATTGTACATTTTTAGCGTCATATTAAAGGCTTATTTGACATGTCTCGGTCTTTATTAAGTGCCACTTCAGAGGAGTTGGAACGATTAAGGAGGTGCCACAAATTGCAATCCTCCTCCTAAAATGTTTAGTACAAGTCCTGAAAGTTTATTTTTTTTAAAAAAAGAATAGATTGCTTGGCTTTTATTGTTTGCTTGTTCAATGGCCTTTAAAGTTGTTGAGACGTCTTGTTGCTTAGGGCAGCCACAATGGTTGACATATAAGATAGCTCCAAGTATTTTTTTCATATATTAGTAGAAAAGATAGAAAAGTTAACTCTTATTAATCAACTTATACACATATTTCGAGAGCACATGCGAGTGTCATGTAGGCCAAATCATACTACGAGCTATCGCTAAAAGCTATCACTAGTGAAGAGATTTGCTTAGAACTAGAGTAATGAGTTTTTAGCATTGCATGTGTCCTAATAATATATAACTAGCAAATATGTCCGTGCATTGCAACGGGATAAAATAACTATTAAATTCATTTGAAATGATAACATGAATGATAACTTAAGTTTTATATTTTTATGATTTATTTTATGATGATTATCACATTTATAATATACGTTAATGCTCACAATAAATAATAATGGCATATTAAACTTGCATCGAATTAACATACTTTGATATATTTTTTCTTTTCTTTGTAAAGCGTATAGTTATTTAGATATAAATAAATATATTATAATTTTATAGTTTTTTCATACTGCTCATGGATATCGACCTTTGTAGCTTTTTTACGCATCGTCATACCAACTTCTGTAACTGCATTAGGATTGTTCTGTCCACCGATGATTATGACGGTATTTTTTTACATAGTAGCTCTTGTCATGAACCACATATTGCCGAACATTCCGGTTCATAAAATAATTAGTTGTACAATTGACTAATCCATATTTATATACCAATAAATTATTTAAATACAATTGACATAAATGTTGTAAATCTTTCTCATCAAAATTTTAATAAAAAAAGTCTAGAATTATATACTGCCACTTTTCGGTTTATGAAATAATTTGTTGTGTCGTTAACTAATCCATATTTGATTTTTAAACAAAACTAAATTGGTGGTGTAAATCTTTCTCCTCAAAATTTAATGCAGAAATAAACATAATAATTATTAAAAAGTAGGGATTATGAACCGAGCCTTGTCTTGGGTAGGAATTGGACAACGGAAAGTCCGTGAAGACTTGGGAGGACAATGACCAAGAGGACATCATGTACATATTCAAACCATATGCATGCAACCTATATAAGGATGATTAACACACCTGTAGACAAAAATACAACCTAATTATATTCACAACATATATGGATGGATCATATTTTTATGAAACTAATAAAATTGGTTTGATATTTTTCTGATTTTTCTATGATTTTTTGGTGAATTTTATAACATTTTGCATCCGGAACCGTGGCCTATTTCAAAAATTATTAAAGCCCTTTCACCTTTTTCCTCTTTCTTGTATTGTTTTCATTTGAAACTTTATATTGTTTTTTATTCTATTCCCAATCTAATCTCTGTAGCACTACCGTACTGGAGTTGGAGTCGGAGAGGTGACGGGGTGGAGCGGCTGGAGGGGCGGACAGAATTTTTCTGAATCAGGGAGCGGACAGATTATTAGGTGAAAATTTTGGTGTTCTATTATTATTATGGTTTTTTAACCTTAAACATACACGACACGGAGAGGTGAAAGAAAAAGGAGATGAGGAAATTTTGCCTCTTTATAGATAGGTATAGAATTGGAAAAATTTGGATGTTGTTCGAGTTCTTTTAAGAAATTTTTGGGGCAGGGTTTTGATCCAAGTTCCAATTTAACAATCTGGCAAGTTCTGTAAAGAAAACGGCTATAATTATGTATGGAAACCGGACCAAAACTTCGACGATTGTGTATGCAAGGAAATACTGACGTTGCAGAATTACTATAAGAAAACTTTCTTGGAAGATATATTTCGATCCGATTTCCAATCGAATAACCTGACGAGCTATATATAGAGACAGAGCAGAAACATCTCTCAAACCCGAATAGGCCAACAGCGGAAACCCTTTCAAATCAAAACCCTGCTCACGCGAAACCATCTCACGTCGACGCCGTGCCGTCACGCGGGCACGCGGCGGCAATGGGTCTCGTTGTCTCCGCCACCGCCTCCTGCGGCGACATCTTCGGCCGACGCTGCTCCCCAACTCCAACTGCTACCCCCGCGGCTAGCACCCCACCACCCACGGACGACGCAACACCAGAGCCGGAGCTCGTCCGCGTATTCCGCAAGATCGACACGAACGGCGACGGCCGCATCTCGGTGGACGAGATGCGCGAGTCCTGCGGATTCACGGCGGCGGACGCGCAGCAGATGGTCGCTGCCGCGGACCGCGACGGGGACGGGTTCATCAGCCTCGAGGAGTTCGGGGCGTTGTTCGAGGATGGCGACCAGTCGGACACGCTGCGCGCCGCGTTCGCCGCGTACGACGAGAACGGCGACGGCGTGATCACCGCGGAGGAGCTGCGCCGCGCGCTGCTGAGGCTGGGGATCGTCGGCGAGGAGATGACGGCCGAGCGCTGCGCGGAGATCGTCGCGGCGGTGGACCGGGATGGTGATCGTCGCGGCGGTGGACCGGGATGGCGACGGGGTCATCTCCTTCGACGAGTTCAAGGCCATGATGGCCACCAAGCCGGCGGTGTGAGCCTTACGCGCCCGGCGCCGCACACCCACCACACGTATGTGTACGTCTTCATCTCTGATTGTTTGTCGAAAATGATGCGCGTGCGCGACTAATGTCGTAACCCTAATTAGCAGATGTAAAATACTAAGGGAAATCCACAATTGTACTGGTCGGTTCTAGTCTTGTTTGGGATTAGTAAGTCAAACCTTAATGCTCGGAGAAAAGTTTGAGTTTGATGTGAGGGCAGTAAACTGAAAATTTGGAGTATGCACGTTCAGCAGTTCAGGAGACCATGATATCTCCCTATAATTTGTGCTATCATCGATTTCCCTTTAATTTCTCAGGCGTTTATCATTTGTGTTGTGATGTGCGCGATGAATTTCTATCCTTTCCTTCAATTTCCACCAAATCACCAAATCATGATACTTTTTGATCCATTGCTTTAATTTTCTCTGCCATTACTAGCTCATGCCGCTTCGCTTGCTACCTAGTTTGCATGTAACACCTATGCTCGTTGCTCTCCTCAATTACCATTTCTTCCTCGATCCCAAACCCCAATACGTATGATCGTTGCCCACCTCAATTACCATTTCTTTCTCGATCCCAAACCGTATCATTGACGAGAATGAAACCATGAGTACGTCCTGAAATCTGAACTCCATAGCGTGGACATGCTTGAAACATCTTCTTGCATCTTTTTTTTGACGGTATCTTCTTGCACTTTGAAGTTGTATTTGAGACTTATCAGCTATAACTTGTTTCTTTCGCTCGTGGCTCACCTCTCGATTAAGTTTTAGAAATGAAAGCAGCAGCTGAAGTAGTCCCTTCTCCCGTGGTTTTTTAGTTTTTATATGCTCCGATCCGCTAAACAAGAGTGGCAAAGACAAACCAAAAAAGAAGGTAAGCATAGTGCTACCACTATCATTAGCATGCAGTACTACAGGTACAGTAAGTATAGGGTCCTTGGTAGACTCCTGGGACATGCAGCCATCTGCTCGCTGCCAACGTACAGTGTCGTCAAAGCACGTCGTGGAAGTCGATTATTATATCAGAGCTCTCAGTGTGCGTTTTCGTTACCCCACATTCTGGTCAAAGGTTCAGGGAATCAGGGCTCAAAACCAGTCGATTATTTTATGCTCCGTATTCGCGTTACTCCACACACTGCAATTCTGCAAACACACAGGCCTTGACCGTTCTTGCCGGAGTACGTACGGTTCTGCCACCCACGCTCGCCGCGTCCCAGTCTCCT
The DNA here is from genome assembly GCA_023333625.1 of Bothriochloa decipiens. Taxonomy (NCBI): domain Eukaryota; kingdom Viridiplantae; phylum Streptophyta; class Magnoliopsida; order Poales; family Poaceae; genus Bothriochloa; species Bothriochloa decipiens. Next base: position 50,976,915 of record CM041635.1, on the reverse strand, counting down.
GTCTTGTCATGTCCCTGTCCCGACTGAGAGATTCTATCTGAGGAGCTTCAGATTGTAGCGAGGATCGTTCAAAGGGAGAATCTCGAGAGGAACACAATCTCTTTCTCTCACTGCCGCTCCCACGGTAATAAGAGTCACACCTCACCCTATCCTCGCCGGAAAGGAAGAAGACGATGGACGGTGACGCCGACATGATCCCCTCCTCGCCCTCCGCCGAGACATCGCCCTCCTCGTCCGATATCGCCACTGAGGTTCCTTCTTCTTTCACAACCATTGTGCTTGTGTCCATGACCAGAATCTTTGAAATCCTGGTTTTGGTTTCTGTTGCCAGTCCACGGGGTCGTTCTTTCGGGACCGGAGCACGACGCTGGGCACGCTGATGGGCGTGTCCCTCGCCGACGACGAGCAGGAGCAGGAGCAGGGGCAGGACAACCACCACCAGTCAGGGCAGGATGCAGTGGAGGGGACGGGGATGCCGCGTGCGCCGGCGCATGAGGATGAGGGGGAGGGATGGAGGTGGCGCCGCAGGTGGAGGCGCCGGCACTGGCGCAGCGCCGCCGGCGGCGGCGGCGGGTGGTGGAGGCTGTGCAGGGACGACGTCCGCGTGCCCACGTCGCTCGGCCACTTCCTGGACATGGAGAGGCAGCTCTCCGGCGCCGGGCTGCTGTGCGGCGGCGGCGCGGGGGAGAGGAACGCTGCCGCGGCGGTGGCTGTGGCGGCGGATGAAACGGGGAGGTGGAAGCTGCGGAGGCCGGCGCAGGGGACCTCGTCGTCCTTGGCGAGGCTGCCGGTGCTGCTCACGGCAATCTGCAGCGGCGGAGCCGCATAACCTGCCCCGCGCGCGGCCGAGTCGAGCGGTGCGGCGTTCGGGGTATTCAGTTGTTTTCATGCTCACCGGTTAATTTGTCAGTTTGTCACTTCCGTTTCTAATCCAAGTCGATCAGTGTCAAACAATGCCTCTGAATTTTCGATTCAATGTAACACCTGATTTTTGCCTCTTAATTTTCGACTCAATGTAATAACCGATGAAACTTTGGCATTATGCAATGTAGCATGATGCAATGAATTTAAATATGCAGTTCCTTGTCGCCTTTCTATACTTCAATCTTGGATGATCAGGAAGCGGATCGACTTTGTCAGAGTCAGCCTTTCTTAGCTTACGCATTTCGATTCGAACGTGCGGCCATGCTCGTGCCCGTGCACGGCAGGAGAGATTCGCAGACGCCAGAACTTGTGGCAGTGCAACTACATTTGCACATGTGACCTACTTTTGTCAGAATACAATATACTTACTCAGACAAAGCGTCATCGTACTAAAGTGGGACGCAAACGACGTAGCACAACTTAACATTACTATTACTACTACTAGTGTATATAACCTTAATAGTTAATGCTAATACAATCCTGGAGCCTACCAATTCCTCTTCCCTGATATTTTTTTGCAGGTAAGGGAGTGGCTCTGGTTAACTAGTTACAGCTACTACTCGAACTGAACCTGAACTACGGATACAAGACACCACACACCAGGCAACAGCAATGGCACCCCAATTGGGCTGGAGCAAGACAAACCAAAGCCCATACAAAATACCCAGGCCCACAGTACGTCCGTCATCTCTGACTTGCCGCCGCTTCTAGTCGCCGCCCGACTCGGCCGGGTTGGGGTGGGCCGAGAAGTAGGCGAGGAGGCCCATGAGCGGCGCGTTGATGTACGTGGTGGGCTCGGACTGCTGGAACACGGCGCGCGCGTCGGGGAAGGCGTCGGAGGCGTCGGTGGGCCCGCCGACGACGGCGCCCACGAGCAGGTTCGGGTTGGGCGCCGGGCTGGCGTAGTAGGCGGCGCCGGCCTTGCAGCCGATCCGCGCCGGGTGCGCCGCCACGGACGGCAGCGAGCTGGCGCGGTGGTGGATCCGGCGCGGGAACCGCGCGCCGTACCCGACCATGTAGGACATCCGCAGCGGGTTGTCGCCCAGGATGTAGTCCACCTGCCGCTTGGCCACGCGGCGGAGCTGCGCCGGCGACGCCGACGAGGACCCGCACGAGACGCGCCCGCCGGCGTGGCTCAGGTAGTTGGAGTAGGCCAGCAGCAGGAACGACAGCTGCGTCACGTGCTGCATGTTGCTGCTGCCGACCTTGAACAGCAGCCCGCCTGCACATTGCATGGCATTGCATTGCATCGCACGCGGTTATAATTCATTCATTTCCGGTCAGATCGATTCGAATTCGATGGATGCGGTAGAATTTGAACCTGGGGAGTACTGGATCTGGGGGTGATTGGAGATGCCGGGGAGGAGGGTGCACATGAAGTTGTCGGCGTTGACACGGAACGACTGGAAGTACTCGTCCTTCCCCATTAGAACCTCCTGATGACAATAGAAACAGGGTTAGTGTTTAGCATTAGCAATCTGCTTTGATCACTGATTGGTACTAGTACAAAACAAACTGGAGGGCATTTTGGGTACACAGTAGACCCGTGAAGCCTGTGAATCCGGCATCATGCGGAGCACAAGGGCCTAGGAGGAGACCGAGATTGCAGCAGAGAAGACCGAGATTGCAGCAGACAGGCATGTTCCTACAGCCCCAACAGTGGTAGCCTATGATGGGTAGGTTGATTTGTAACGGATTCTATTAATAGGTTGATGAGTTGTTTACTGCATCTTAGCTAATCAGGACACCATAGAAAATAGTACACCATCCTAGTATTCAGTTGGCCACCACCGCCGTCAGAGATATGCGAGGATGTTGGCAAGATGATATCACGCGGATGCGTCTGAATCCAGTATGTAGAGCTATAAAACAGCACTTCAGTATGGGATTCTAGTGTAACATTGCCAAGCCAAGGACGTGCAGTGGCTGACATGATGACGCCCTCGATGGCAGCGAACCATGTGCTCGCCTGTTGCCCGGTACGCAACAGAGATATGGGCAGCAGAGCTAGGTATAGAAAACGGCCAAAATAAGGCACACCATCCCGTCTTAACACCACGCTGACCATTGCTGATGACGGTCTAATAATAGCAACGAGTATGCTTCTGACATCAGCGAACAGCCCAAATTTGTGGCACTCCGTTTCCGTGGCACTGGAACGGTAGTAGGAGTACTCTACTTCAACATGGTGTGGCAAGGCAATGGGCCAATGACAAATGTTTGCGCAGACAACAACAACAACAAAGATGGAGAAGAGGCGATGATGGAGGATGATGGACCTTTGAGATGAGGACGTTGATGCCGGCGTGCTTGTTGTCCCAGCCGAACTCGTTGATGGCGTCGCTGGCGCCGAGCACCACCTCGTTCCTCTTGATGTACTCGCGGTACTCCCGCCGCCGCGACGCCTTGTGCAGCCACGCCGCGCCCCACAGCAGCTCGTCCTGGTACCCGGAGTAGTCGCAGTAGCAGGGGCACACCGCCGCGTGGAGGCTGCTGCTGTAGGGGCCCCGGTACTTGTCCGCGAACTCGAACACCTACAGCAACATGCACTGCTGACTTGTCACCGGCCACCGCCTGAGTAGCTAAGCTAATAGCGAGCGGACATTGACAAGAATGTCTCTTACGGCGACGGCGCGGTCGAGGAGGCGCTTGGAGTAGGCGGGGTCGGCGTCGCGGAAGACGATGGAGCCGGCGGCGAGCGCCGCGGCCGTCTCGGCGGCGACGTCGGAGCCCGGGTGGGACGGGTCCACCTTGTACACGGTGCGCGGGGTGTCCATGTCCTCGGGCCGCTCCCAGCACGAGTGGTCGCGGAAGGCGTCGCCCACCTGCACGTACACCGTGTTGGGCTTCGCCGTCGCCTTCATCAGGTAGTCCGTCGCCCACCGCACCGCCTTCCGGGCCTCCTCCCTGTGCGGGCCGAAGCTGCGCCCGAAGTCGATCAGGCCCCACGACATGAGCGTCGCCGTGAACGCCATCGGGAACCCGAACTTGACGTTGTCGCCGGCGTCGTAGTACCCGCCGGTCAGGTCCACCTGCATTTGACGATGATGTTCGTCACGAGGAGTCACGACCAATGCCGGCGCAATGCTGACATGCCAAAGGCAGCTAGAGTAATTTATTAAGACGGGTGCAGTGCACTTACCCCGGCCGCGGCACCGTCGTGGAGCCCGGAGTCGCGGCGCCAGCGGAGGCGCTGGTCCGGCGGGAGCCTCCCCGAGCGCTGCCCCTCGAAGAAGAGGATGCACTTGTGCAGCGCGTCGCCGTAGTCGTGCTGCGCGGCCGCCACCGCCGCGGCCGAGAGCAGCATTGCCACAATGGCTGCGGCCGCCGCCATTGCCCTGGCATTCCGCGCCGCCGCCGGCATTGCAGCTAAACGCTAGTGAAAGCTAGCAAAATGGCAATGGCCACTGAGTAGCGGGCTTGCCGCCTGCCCGTACACACACACAGCTGGACGCTTTGGCAGGCGACTGAGGTGTGCGCGGCGGCGTACTAGCTGCACCGACCGTGCTCGGCAGCAGTCGGCGGCTTAATAATGGGCGGGGAGGCGAGTGAGGTGCGGTGGCTGGCCGGCCGAACGGGAAGGAGGGAGAGGGGTAAATATGGCACGTGAGCGGCCGCAGACATGGAAATGATGGGTGGGTAGGGAAAGCACAAAAGGCCTAGGATGCTGGAACGGCGGCCAGTGCGGAGGCGCCGCGTGGACATGGCGAACGTTGCGGCGCCGGAGGCCAGCTCGGCTCGGCTGGGACCCGAGACACTGAACGGTGGGGCCTCTTGTGCCGTTGTTTGGGTTCGTTTTGGCTGTTGGTCCTGTTCCTGTACAGAAACGGTCTCCACACTCCATCGTGGCAATGGCAACGGTTTTCTTTGGGGACTCCTCGAGACCTCAACGCCGATAGAAAACACGCATGGCCCATGCTGATGGTGGGTTACTACTTACTACTGTATACGTAGTAAGCTGCACGGCTGCACTTTAGGATCCGCCTACCGCCGTATAAACTGTTGGTGGAAAATGGTGTATGGTGAGATCCACATCCACCCATCAAACGTACCACGTTACCAGTGTATCTCACTTGGTCTGGGTAGGCGCCAGATAAGAAAGACCCCAACAAATGCAGGACGGTGCAAATGTACATCTTGACGTAGTACTACGTAGAGTATCTACCAAGAGAGTACCTACCGATCACGTACAGGTTTTCTACTTTATTAATTAAACCAAAGATCTATACCTACTTACTGCTCTCAACTGAATGCATTTAAAGTGCTTTTCTTGCATGTTTAGGGCGTACGAGCGGTCAGGATTAGTGGAGTGCAAAACAAGCAGGAGCAGCATCGCGTTCCCGTCCGACGCGCGCGACGCCGGCTCGCATCGCACTGGTGGCTGGTCCTGTGTCCAGTAGATGACGCTGGCTGCCACGCAGGTAAGCACTGTAGTGCAGTGGTCCTGTATGTGCTCGGCTTGTGCTGCGCCGGTCGCTGCTCTGCTGTTCACTCAGGCCATTTGCTTTTACAGTGTTCCCAGTGCTGGTAGGCCGTAGTACAGCACAGTAGCTCGTTGCTTTGGCCGCGTTAAACGTCACCTCGTATCACCTCAGCGCACTGTAGCATTTCGTTTGTATTTTATAAAAATTATTCAAACTTTGAGTAACTAGATTTAAAATATTCGTTTCGTAAAGTACAATAAAACCATGTAATTAGTTTATGATTTTATCTACATTTAGTACTCTATGCATGTGCCGGTATTTTGATGTGACGGGTGATAGGAATTTGCATAGTGAATTTTGGGATGATTTCTGGATAACTAAACATAGCCTTTGCTGACTTCTTCGGATTTCTTAAAAAAAAGATACTAGTACCATGAACGAAGATTAGGCCCCCTTTGGATGGCACGGGAAACGAAGGAAAAACACAGTAATACTGTTCATGAAGAAAACTTTTCTACCGAGTCTTTGGTTCACCGGTGAAATCAAGCATGAGGTCGGACTTCATGGAATCATTCCTGGCGGGAAGAAAGCGCGCGCGTGCCAAGAGAGAGAGCACAGGCGAGCGCGCGCGTGCCAAGAGAGAGACAGCACAGGCGAGCGCCACCGTCGCGCCGAGCACGGGCCAGCGCCACCGTCGCGCCCGGAACGCCTCTACCTCCTTCTCCTCGATGAGCCTGAGGAGGCCCCGGAGCTGCGCCTGCCGCCCTCGAACGACTCCCGTCCGCCTGCCGGGCCCGACCATCCCGAGAAGAGAGAGCCGCGGCCGGGGGGTGATGGGCGGAGGTGGGGGCGCCGCTGTCCGACCCCGGGCAGCCAGATCATCCGATGGGCGGTCGGATCCAAGGACTCACCGGAGCTCGCTGCCTACTCCGCCGTCCATGCTCGCCGTCCATGCTACATCTCCCTCTGCTCTCTCTCTCTCCTCTCCCTCTTCTCTCTTGCGGTTTGAAAACGAGGACGACGGGGATGGACAGGACGACCGAATAGCGAGAGCATCCAATGCCACGGCTGGCCACGTTGCCCAACCAATGGGAAGGCACCACCACCACATGACAGGCCACACGGCCCTGTTCTCTCTTTCTTTTCTAGTGAACATGGTTCACGTAAAACACAAGGGACAGTCAGTGGTCCACCAGATCGGTGTTCGGGGTGCACGAGCACAGTGGTTGGTCATGCCGGACAACATTGTTCCTGTGTTTCACCTGTCCACGAACCAAAGGACTTGTTTACTTTTTCTGTGGGTGTCCTTCCTATAGGAATCGCACGAGCAGGGTCCTCAGATCATATGATTTTTCTTTTCCTTTCCTCTCACTACAGTACCATCCAAAGGGGCCCTTAGTGTTTACTGATGAGGCTTTAACTGCGTAACAAATGACGTGCATATAAGTACATGTACGAGCATTGCAATCTACGACTACTATACCATCACAGCACGGCGATCCTGTATTCCTGCTGCATTCTCGTGTCATCATCAGTGCCCGGCTGCCCGCCGGAGATCCGCCGGGTTTTTGTTAAATGAGACCGTTGGGCGACCTAGGCCGTAGGGTGGTAGGACTGGGTCCCTCGGATCATCAGCCGATATCTAGGGCTGAGACTCACGGAGGTGGATAGGATAAGACGGGGAGCCGTTAAAGCGTACGATCGGCACGCCCACGACTCCACGAGACGAGAGAACCTGCAGGCGTCCCAAAGCAAAGAAATTGGGCTCGCAAAGGGCCAAAGGCGGTGACGAGAACCTACCCTACGCTAGCTGCTGCCGCCCTGCTTTGCGTGACGAGAAATCAAGGGATCATCCAGCAGGTTAAGCCGTTAAACGCGCATGCCATTATTCGTGCCATTGCCATGCCCCCTCATCAAAAACCTTGGATCCTCGACAGACGGCGTGGTTGATTCATCACAGTTGGCAAACGGGCAGACGGCGAGCGCGCAGCAGCCTGTGTGCCTGCATGCGCACTCGAAAACGGTCCAAGGCTGCGACGGCGGGCTTGGGGTACTCCTCCACTTTGCGGTGGCGCCGGCGCCACTTGGCCGGCATGCACACCCAACGCCAACGGCCAACTAGCCGTGGGTGTGTGCACCTGCTGCTCGGGAATGGTCGCTGCGCGCGAGCGTGCGTGCTTCGCCGCTTTTCAGGTGACCGCGGTTGCAGGGCAGCAGGGCGTGGTCGCACAGTGTTTCGTTCTGTTCTGAACGAGACCACCACTCCACTCGTTGGAAGCAAGCACACTGACAACCCGCCGTTGCCGAACGTTCGAGAGCGCTCGCTTCCCTCTCTGCTCTCGTGACTGGGTTTTATTGCCACGCGCCGGATACGACCAACGGTCGGAACCAGGAGCACAAACGCCGGACTGCCATTAATCCGTTCCCAGGAAATCTCCGCGCCAACGGTAAGAGTAGGACTGTAGGAGGCCGGCTCCCGGGAACGCCACGAGTCGAGGACTCACATCCGGATCCCGTGACTTCTTCCAAGTTACGGCGCACGGAGAAAGTGAAATGTCCGGACATGACGTGAAATTTCCGGGACATGCGAACTTTTATGTAATTAATTACAAGCAATGAAAATGTACTTTACTCTTTTTGGGTGCCAATTTACAACCGGAAGACTAAGACTTCGATTAAACGTTAACCTTTATTCAAAGACTTATGTATGCACCTCTTGTGAAGTTAAGAGACATGAAAGCCGTGTCATGTGCGCGGGTCAAGCCGTCGTGAGGCGTTGAATGCCCATGATTTTGACATTTATAGGCACGGTAACGCACAATTGTTCAGGTCATGATTCTGCGGCTGATATGCTAACTAATATTGTTTTGTTATAAGATAATGACTTTTTTTTTAAAAAAAAGAGAGAACATTGTATCATGACTGATAAGCGGAGCCAATAAGTTCAAGTGAGCCGGGTGTTTCGGCCTTGTTTAGCTGTTTGAGTTGCTTCTACATTGATTGTGTGAGAGGCCTCTCAACCACAACCCCGGAAAACTCAGACGTCACCGGTTTGCCCGACGTGTGGGCTAGATGTGGTACAACGTGGTTTTATATTTCTCCACTTTAATCGTTCAATGGAGCAGTCAAACGAGCGGTCACTGATTACCAGCGGTCACTGATTACCAGGATTACTAGGTACGTTAAACAAGAGTAATCATCGCGGTGGCTAGTTGCATTCCCTTGTCCAATCGGACTCCTCCATTGGGACAAAAGATAATAAGGTAGACACCTGAGCCTCACGGCTGCTCTTGAGCGTTCGCGTTCCATCCTCTACACACCAAAGTTGGAAGAGCATCCTCCATTTCTAGTTGTTCACGGGACTACATAGTACATAGTGAATATCTTCTTGCATTGACTGAGGTCTACGATTGCTATGTCGACGGGTGAGAACAACGTCTTGGATTCCCAAAGCACTGATCCCATGCCAGGGTATTATCTCTCGAATTGCATTTGTTTTCAATATCTTTGGCTCTTTGCATATACAAGATCAGACAAAACATAGACAACCTGCAACTAAACTAAAATGAATTTAGTAAACACAGTAATAACTGAGTGGTATGTGTGAAAAAAATTATTCAAATCAAACATAGAAAAGGAACACATATACCACTACCAAAACACTAGCACGCGCAAAATATACATCGGACA
>CM041635.1:50846997-50951890 GCA_023333625.1 Bothriochloa decipiens | reverse complement strand
GGGGGGGACACCAACCAAACAACTCCTGAGTTCAATTGAATTTTTGAAATGTTAACTTACCTTAAATATGTTTTATATAGATCATTATTGCATTATCATGAGTTAGCCAGTATTTATCTAGTTGTACATGTTTTCATGTAGTAACGCAATCCATCATTTCAGAACATGTAGAATTGAAATTTGTGGAATTTGAGAACATTAAAGCCCAGGTGTTGTGTTTGAAGAGGAAGTCAACGTTAAAGAAGCTCTAGAAACCGAGGAGACTAACCTAGAACTCACCTAAAGCCCCGTTTCGCTCCTAGAGGGACTGTAAGAATTCAGACAGTAGATAGAGATTTTGGAAATCTCGGTTTGATAGAAACAATCTGGTCCATTTGAATTCTAGATTATTATACTCTTGATAGTGGATCCGTTTATTAGATAACACCTTAGAATCTTTTAAGTTGTTGAATCCTATCCAAGTATGAGTTTTCATGTGTATTGCCACATCAAATGCACAAGGGCACAATGGATATTTGATCTCTTTTACCCATCTAGAAAAGCCGCTTTTTTAGAGGACTATTTTGAAAGTAGCTGGGATCTTGTCAGATTGGTCATAGCTCTTGATTTAGAGACAACTTTTCTTTTTTCTTTATCTAAAATAATAATATATGATTAAAGCTAGCTCACAAGTTACCATTAGAAGATATTTGAGATTAATTATTCTGAATCATGTTGATATTAAAAATGGAGATCAATAGGGAAGACCGGTGTTCCAACGAGAAAGGAGCTGGATTCAACGATTCAACCAGGTTCTCCCTACCCCAGGTCGTGCACGCCTCGGACCGCAGGCAAAGCCAGGACCCGCCGTTCAGCTGAGCTGAGGACTGTGAGGCCCGGTGAGGCCAGTCAGTCAGTCAGTCAGAGACGGGCTCACACGTGCGACTCACCCCCGCCCCAGTCCCCGCCACGTGGGCGCGGCCCTTTCCACTTCGGGCCGTGTCTATTAATCCCCGCGGCGCGCCCCCTCTCCAAATTAAAGCTTCTGCTCGCGCGAGTCCTCCGGCTTCACTGGAGTGAGTGTGAGTGCATCGCCGGAGAGAGAGAACGCGATCGAGTCAAACACGCTCTGTCTCTTCGGCTCTGTCGACGGCGGGAGAGTGAGCGAGAGAGATGGGCAGGCAGCCGTGCTGCGAGAAGGTCGGTCTCAAGAAGGGGCCGTGGACCGCGGAAGAGGACCAGAAGCTCGTCACCTTCCTCCTGTCTCACGGCCATTGCTGCTGGCGTCTCGTCCCCAAGCTCGCCGGTGCGGTGCATACGCATGATCGCCATCTCCTTAATCTGACACAAATGCATGCGCATGGACAGTTTTCCTCACATTAACTAATTTATTCGTCCCCGCGCGCAGGGCTGCTGAGGTGCGGGAAGAGCTGCCGGCTGCGGTGGACCAACTACCTGAGGCCGGACCTCAAGAGGGGCCTCCTGTCGGAGGAGGAGGAGGCGCTGGTCATCGACCTCCACGCGCATCTCGGCAACCGGTGGTCCAAGATCGCGGCGCGGCTCCCCGGGAGGACGGACAACGAGATCAAGAATCACTGGAACACGCACATCAAGAAGAAGCTCAAGAAGATGGGCATCGACCCCGTCACCCATCGGCCGCTCGCTCCCGCCGCCGCGCAACCCCTACTGGCGCCGCAACGCGATCCTACGCAGGTGAGAGAGGAAGAACGCTGTGACGAGCCCAGCAAGCAGCAGGCGTCGTCGCAAGGGCCGGCGGCGGCGGGCGCCGACGAGGACGAGACGCCGGCGAGCGCCGCTCCCCAACCGCACGGCGCCGGCGCGACGACCTCCTCCCCTGCCTCCGCAGCGGCTGGAGCCGTCTCGCCGTCCTGCTCCTCCTCGTCCGCCTCGGCCTCCGCCGCGACTCCTAGCGCGGACGTGGCCGCCTGGCCCGACCCCATCGACCTCTTCTTCGAAGTGGATGGCATCATGGACATGGACTGGGCGGGCATCCTGTCGGGCTGCGGCGATGACGCCGCCGCGGACATAGGCGTCGATCTGTTCGACCACTACCCCGGCGACGGCTTCGATGAACAAGTCTGGATGTGACGCTTCCTGATAGTAGCAGTACGCTGGCGGTTAGGATGATTAGAACTGCTGTTACGCGTGATCATATCTCTGTTCTTGCATTGCGTTGCTGTCCTGTTTCCTCTCTCTTCCTCTCTGGTTTCTTGGGTCAATTTCAAGTTCGTCCGTGTCCATGCATGCATGGTTGCTGGTATGGAGAGAATGAAGCCCGGTGTGTGGTTCGAAAACGGAGGAATGAATTGTGATATGCGTCAACCTGTTGATCTCAAAATCTCATGGCTAGGGATCATTCTCTGTTCATTGAGCAACTGTCAAATCCTTGTCACCAGTTCAGGAATGTGAAGCTTCTGATGATGTAGTGGGCTACCTTCCACGGTACTATGTTTCAAGTACAGGTTTTTAGCCTTGGGAGGACAAGGTCAAAACACAGAAATTAATTGCACAAACCACCAACCAAATCAGATTGAGATGATGCCTGCTGCAGAGACTCGACACAGCACCAAAGCCAGTAATGTCGATTGAGGACTGCAAAATAATAACTCTTGTATTAAACCGTTTTCCATTTTGTGATGCAGGAACAAACTTTTCCTGTTGACTGAACATTCCTCTGTACTGCGTTGACCCCCTGAAGCAAATAAAGAAAATCTCAATTCGACCTTTCATTGTACTATATATCCTAGTCAGCTGTAGTGAATCTGTGATGTCCGAGGTATTAGTAGTTTATTTTAGTGTAAAGTAAGCAGAGCACAAGGTCACCGTGGGCCTGCCTAGCTTATGATGATCCATCCATCCATGAGTAAGGAGGAAGAAACGATAGCTAGGTTGTAAAATTGAGGCTTGTTTGGATGAAGCAGGACTGAAAAATGTGTCTGGGTAACTCACGCACGATGTCGATTTCAAGCGTCTGTTTGAATGGCTGAACCCTGATTACGAACCAAACAAGCCTCGACAGTAGTTTAGTGCACACAGGTACATACGCATCAGTGCTGAGTGAACTGCAGTTACATCGATCAGCTAGCTATCAATCAGGTCAGGCACGGTTGGTGCCCGGTCACCGGCGGGGCGTCCCACTCCACTCCCAGGACGATCGATGCGATTTGGGCTCTCGCCGGCTTCCATTGGGTACGCTACAGCTACGCCGTGCCTGAAGGCTGAATGAATGAATTGGTGATGTGCCCGAACAGACAGGGAGAGCTTTGCCGAAAGCGACGCGCGCGCCCGTTCCATCGGCGTCTGCAAAAGCCAAAGCTAACTGCCCGGCCCGCCATTAGCTGCTGCTGGCCGGCCACCACAAACACAAAGCCTGCCTGTGTGTCTGTGTGTGTAGTCAGTCGCCGCGGGAATATTTCGCCTGGATCGCCCCCTGCCCTACTCCTGCCTCCCGCGGCTGTGACCTCAGCATCGCGTCATGGCCGCGTCACAGGTTTCCTCTTGGACCACTAATTTTCTTCCCCTTCCTCTCAAGTATCAACAAAACATTCCGTTCACCTGCCGGGGAGTACGATACCTACGAGAGTACGACACGTCACTACTTGTTTTGCGAACACTAATCGATGACACGTACGTATGTATGTATGTATGTATGTACATGGCGTGCATCATAACACCTCATTTATAGTACCTGTCTAGACTATAGCACGCACGCAAGTCTCGTATCTGTAAAGAGGTAATCAAAGAGCAGGCACATAATTCGTAGGCCGAGATTATAGGAATAGAAATTTAAACAGAAGAAGATGAGAAAACCTCACCAGTCATCAGCTCATCACTCATAAGTCGCGCGGTACCATGATATGGCGGCAAAATCGTTACGCCGAAAAGCGCCGTAGATGATGCGGTGCAGCGCAGCAGAGATCGATTTGCATGCCCCGCGCCAGCACGCCGCGGATCGGATCGGTCGGAGTCGGTGGTGGCGCCGGCGCGGCGTGGCGATGAGCGGCCGGCAGAGCCCCAGGTGTCTCGCCGCGCCCGCGCGTACGTACGTACGTACGTGTGTGTGGACCTCGGCGCGGGGGACTGGATGAAAAAAAAAAAAAAAGGCTCGGGCCGATCGTGCCGGAATGGCCCGAAATGACGGTGCCTTTTTTTCCGGGCGGGGCAAAGCGGATCGATGATGATGTGTCAGGCGCTGCGGATTGCAATGATGGGACAACGAACTCGGATCTCGCCGTGCCCGGCCGGATGCACGCACGGACCCACGTACGTCCAGGTCCACGTACGCGAGGGCGACGAGGGGCCTCGTCGTGCTGCGGTTGAGTGGAAGCGTGCGCTGTTGCATGCGTCGCGGCCATCCCTCTGCGCCAGCGCCACCGCCACCGCCACCTTATTCTTTGGTGGGCGGTGGTGGCCATGGCCAAAATCTTCTACTACCGTGCTTGTTAAATAAACCAAGTGAAGATTCACTACTATGAAAAGAAGACTAAACAAAGATCCCGGTGCAAGCGTGCATTCGAGCTCCCTGACCGACGGAACGCGAACGGTACTACTGGCATCTTCGAGCGAACCACGCACTGTGGTCGACGGATGTGACGGTCGGCAAGGGGCCCTGGTAGCAGATGAAGCACCACAAAGACCCGAACCGGCGCGTGGAATCTCGGAGCAGAGCGCGAGCCCACGAGACGTGACAGGATCGATCCGCGGCATGCAATGGCCCACCCAATGCAAACGCCATCGTACGTGGCTGCAAAGCGAAGCCGACTAGCACTAGCTTAGCAAAGCGTCCTATCATTTGCAGCCAAGCGGCAGGCAGCATCATCATGCCGTGGGTCATGGCGCTCCGCTCGACCGGCCGGCCGCTAGACGCTAGTGGGTTTAGGTGCGATGCGATGAGATCCATCGATCTGCCAGGGCCGGCCGCCCGGCCCCGTGCTCCATTTCCGATTAAGTACTTTATCCTCCCTAGTCCCTACCCATCCCAGCAACCGATCCACCTCTAGCTTTCTTTTTCTTCATCATCCACTACCATTTCGACGTTTCACGTTTCATTACACACAGGCTACATGTGTACTACGTACTACTACTCCAGCAGCTAGCGGACCGCGCTGCTGCTAGTGCTTGGCTTCTTGCTTCTTCTACAGGCCAGAGAGCCCACAAGCCAATGCCGTGCCGTGTGCACAGCTTGCGCATGACGGTGACACCCGCGCATGCATCCCGATCTGGCTGCTGTGTCTATGTGCGTGCGCGTCTCAAGCAGATTAAAGTTCACTCTTCACTGAATGGATAGATGGAACAGTCCTCGCTGGCGACGTAGGAACGAACAGAGAGGAGTCGTGAGAGGAGAGGTAAGCGGGGAATGATGAATAGTGCTCGCTGTCGCATTCGGCACCATCTGACCGTCGGCCGTGCCGTGCGCATCAGCGCATGCACTCACGTCACGTACCGCTAAAACACGTTTCTTTCTCTTTTTTCTTCTTCTTCTGAAAATTGCCAAGACACGTTACACGCGTGGGTTGTAGAAGAAACATGCTCTGCAGCGCGCGGGCCGGACGTTCCCCGGACTGCCCGCCCAAACCTCTTGATGGAAGGAAGCACCATAGTTCAATTTTATATGTGGCTGTCATATTTGATTGAGCATGCATGTGGAAACTCTTAATATGTCTTTTTTTGTGAAAAAAAAAATGGAAACTCTTAATTTGTTTTGGAGCAACACAGCGGACGTGCGACCATTCTCGCGGGCGATTCGACGAAACGGAACCTCCATCCTCCATTGCTCACAGCAGGCACGGCAAGTCTGACCTCGCCCCCTGTGACCACCATCACACAAGCCTCCGTCATCCATCGACGCTCCAAGCGTCCTTGTGTCCTATCTAATTCAAAATTCTCGTGCTGCCGGTGGAACGGGGGCATTTTTCTAGCTATAAGCCAAATTAAAAATTTTAAAGGGAAATACAGAAAATTTGCTCTCTAAAAAAGAAAAGAGAAATTTCGAAAGAAATTGTGAAAAAAACAAAAACAGAAGAAGGGAACAAGGCCCATACGAATTTAAAAAAGGGAGAGAAAGAAAACAAAAGGAAATTTCAAAAGAAATTGTTGGCCCAGGAGAAGGCCTAAGGCCCATACGGCCATGCGGGTGCGCCCATTTTTCTTAGTATTCCCCTCCTGTCTGCCTGTCTCCCTCTCGCTCTCCGACGACTGGTGGGCGCCGCCGCCCTAAGCCAGGCGCTGAGGCTTTAGTTGGTCTCTTCGCCGGCGAAGAGCATCCACCAGGTACTCCCACCCCTCCCCTTCCCTTCCCTTCAAGCTGAGCACCGAAACCCTAACCTGAAGCTATTCGGTTGACAAGCCTCCTAACTTCCAAGTTTTTTTTTTTGCAAAAAATTATTCCTTTACTCGATCCGCCCCTGGCAGGACGCCAAGGAGGGGGGGGTGCCCTATGGATAGCCTCTGGCGGCTCTGGCGGCAGGACGCCAAGGAGGGGTCCGCTCTGGAGAACTACGGTGGAGATGCCACTGCAAGTAAGCCCCATCGTGAAAAGAAGAAGATGGCGTTGCGTCAACCGAGGACGTTGCGTCCAAAGAAGATACCGTTTTGTCGGCCGGACCTTGAAAAAGACCATGGGGGATTGCGTGAGTGTACTAACTACCGACTATCATTAAACAATCAATCATCCGAATGCCACTATGCCCATCTTCTTGAATTAGTAACCCACCCCTATTACTCTTTAATTAACTGGATGGAACGCATGAGAAACCAAAACCTTGTCTTACAGGTCCTCCTTTCACTGGTGGCTCCAACCGCATTCCTGTGGAGGCGAGTGACGGATCCATTTATTTTCCGCTCCCGTCGCCTGAGGAGGAGCAGGCGAATGCCAAGGACAGCGCGGAGGCGAGGGCAATTAAATCTGATGGCGAAACTGGCTGATAGGAAGAAGAAGTATGAGGCGAAGCTGGCTGATGTAAAGAAGGAAGAGGCGAAGCTCGCTGATGTCAAGAAGGAAGAAGAGGCGAAGCTGGCTGATGCAAAGAAGAAGGAAGAGGCGAAGCTCGATGATGCCAAGAAGGAAGACGAGGCGAAGCTCGCTGATGCGGAGAAGGAAGTGGCCAAGCTTGCTATTACGAAGAAGACTGATGCGGAGATATTGTCGGAGCTGGATAGGCTTGAGGATGATCGAAATAAGTATCTTCTGCAGCCTGGGCTCACATGGGAGCAGAAGGTGGTAGAAATTCTTCAAATGGTTTGCTGCCGAGAGCTCACTGAATACAACCACAAGCTGGGGTGTCCTGCTCATACCCGCTTTTGTTGTTTATTCAACATAGCCTTCTTTGACCTGGATAAAGAGTGTGAGTAGATTTGCGATCATTTTCATTTATTTATCAAACATGCATGGTCGCCTCCACTAAGTACACACATGCATCAATACCCAAGCAACATCTTGATGCACCATCCTTAATTAGCAATTTGTTTGTATAAAATCATATTCTTGGTTTGATTTTCATACTGGCCTTGATTTTGCAGCTAAGGACATGCCTTGGAAACCGATTGACAAGATCCCTTCCCCTCGTCATCTGTGGTTGGCTGACTATCAATATCATTGCAATCAAGGTTGCCAAGTCTGACAGGGGTTATCCGATTAGCGTATTTGGTACTGTATTGGCAAGGGACGAGTACGACCATAGATGTGTCTATTTATTCAAGCGTGGCAAGGGATGATCCCCAAGTAATAACCTCCAAGGTCTGTATCCAGTTCATTCCTCTGTTTACAGATAAATCAAAATGTCATTATTCTTGCATTTACAATCCACTATGGTATGCATTCCACCTTAAATAACATTTTCATATTACTATGAACTGTTTTATTGTTGTTTTGAGATAGTTTGTCTAGTGTCCTCTTCTAAGGTTGGCACATTATGAAGTGAAAAAGGTAGCTAGTTTGGTTCTGTAAGATCTGCTAAAATGTACAGTTGTCCACGTGTAACAAGAGCAGTGCTGACCCTCGTGAAACCAGGGTTAAATATCCTGTGGTTGCCAGCTCCTTGCCCGAAAAATTCCTACTGCCAGGTGTCAAACCATGCTGTCAGCATCAGAGCATCATGAACTGATTCCCAAAACCTTGATCCATGTATTTAGCTCTCCAGATTGCAGTAATGATTTGAAACACTCGATAGCTTTCTCTGTTTTTTAAGATACGGTAGTAGGACCAAGACCGAGTATATGAGGTGCGATTTCAGCGCGACTAGGAATGAGGAGGAAGACGTTAGCCTCGATGGGCAAGTGGTGCCCAAGAAGGATACTTTTCGGTATTTAGGATCGATGCTACAAAAGGATGGCGACATTGATGAAGATGTTAGACATAGAATTTTAGCCGGTTGGTTGAAATGACGTCAAGCTTCAGGCGTCCTCTGTGACAGAAGGGTGCCTCAAAAGTTAAAAGGTAAGTTTTATAGGACAGCGATTCGTCCGACGATGTTATACGGTGCTGAATGTTGGCCTATAAAAAGACGACATATCCAGCAATTGAGTGTAGCAGAGATGCGTATGTTACGATTGTGTTGTGGGCATACAAGGAGGGATAGAGTCCAGAACGACGATATTCGAGATAGGGTTGGGGTGGCACCAATTGAGGAAAAATTGATTCAACACCGGTTGAGATGGTTTGGCCATGTCCAACAGAGGCGTCCTGAGGCGTCGGTGCGTAGTGGGGTTCTAAAGCGGGTCGATAATGTAAAGAGCGGTAGAGGTTGACCTAAACTGACTTGGAACGAGTCGGTTAAGAGAGACCTTAAGAAGTGGAATATCCCTAAGGATTTAGTTATGGATAGGAGCGCTTGGAGACTAGCAATTAACGTGCCTGAACCATAATCTTTTTTCTTGTACCATTTATGTGTTCTTTGTTTCTATGCCTCTTTGGGTTTCATCTCTAGCCTACCCCAGCTTGCCTGGGACAAAAGGCTATGCTATTGTTGTTATCGTCTTTTCTACCCCAAAGGTCCTGTTGCTTAAATTGATTCATTATTTTGCTGATCCGGTTTGGATCATCTTGACATTTTATAGTGGAAGTGAAATACTTCTATTGGTGATCATATTAAACATACATGAAGATGCTTTGTTGTTAGTAATTCGTTCTTGAAACTGCATCAATATTAGTCATATTGCATCTTCTAGTACTATTTTAATAACTCGATTATTTGTGTGGTATCGACCCAAAGTTCCGCTTGGTACCATCGAGCTCGATTTCTTTTTCTGCCATAATACATTTTTACATTATTTTTCCTTA
The DNA here is from genome assembly GCA_023333625.1 of Bothriochloa decipiens. Taxonomy (NCBI): domain Eukaryota; kingdom Viridiplantae; phylum Streptophyta; class Magnoliopsida; order Poales; family Poaceae; genus Bothriochloa; species Bothriochloa decipiens. The sequence goes on along the minus strand of CM041635.1, from coordinate 50,942,613 downwards.
AATACCTAATGCAGGATGATACACTGACTTTGATGGGCCCGTATCGAGCACTTGCTGTAAGCGATCATATGCATTTTGAGTTCCATCTGAAGGTCAAGGGTGATGGGGATGTGGATGAAGATTTCAGCAAAGGTGTTCTTGTGCATAGTGCTGTCTGTCATTCGGAGAAACCAGTGAGGACCCTCCATTTGTATAGCTGTCTGAGTACAGTTAAATTCGTGTTTACGCCTGTTCTATGTGCCGTGGAAGCATCTTTCGTAGTTATCTTGAAGGGTCCATCTGATTTCATCGGCAAAGTGACTGCTTGGACTAGTGGAAATGTAGTAAAAAAAAATCCCTGTGTACAACAAGGAGAAGTGGCAGCGGGCATTGGGCATGGTGGATCTGTCGTTCATGGTTTAGTAGCTGTCCCAGAGGATGAAGAACTGGTACTCCGTGTCTGTGTTTCTGAGCACTGTGAACATGAACGGGGCAAGTGTTTTCAGCTGAGTCTGGGGCATGAAATTGATGAACATCTTTCCAGACAAGAACCTTATGAGCTGCAGGTGAAGATTTCTTGGAGGGGTGTCATGAACCGTCGAGGTCCCAGATCATGGGGACGTCCCAATATGCGGGGTCGTGTTAGCGATACTGTGGTATTGCTCTGGGCTGACAGAATGACGGTTGTGCTGTTACTCCAACTCAAGTGGCAGTATGCTGCACGTACATCAGTTAAAGACTTGTTATTAATGTAATAATGGCAGTATGTAGTTCGGTCTAGCATGTGTGGTTGGTAACCTTTACCCGTATTGTCAACCTGCAAGTTTATGTATTTGGAAGGGATGATTTGCAAAGAACAAATTCTGAATGTGCATCGGATTGACTAGTTTCTGGTCATCAATAATGTTTGGTTGTATACATGGATGAGGTGACTGTTATGTCTGAGCCTTGAGCAGTAACTGTTTATTTAATGATAGACATTACGTTTAGGTATTTGCAATCTTGTTCTTTGTTTTGGATTTATTATCTATTCTCTTTATCTGTTGGTTGTACTTGATTTGATCTGCTGTGTGTAGTTCTAATGCTGTGCGTTGTTTTGTTTGTTGGGCTTCTCTACTTTTACTATGGGCCTGGTCTTTGTTTGTTGTTTTGCACATATTATTAAAATGGAGCTGGTCTTATTAGTTGACATTTCTCTACCCCTAAAATGATTCACATGGAATCGCCGGCGTCCAGGCCGCCGCTCGCACGCTCGCTCGCTCCCTACCGCGTGCCTCTTCCCAATCCCGACTTCCCATCTCCCACCCAATCGCGCGCAGTCCACGTCAGCGATCCATGGCGTTCCACCATCCCGAATCATCGCCCGGCGGGAGCTCCAGAGGCGGACGCAGCCTCTCCCCACGCAGCAGGTCGACCTGCCCCTCTGCAGCTGCTGCCACCAGCTCCCTGCGGCGCAGCGAGACCCGCGGCGGCGCGGCGAGGCCACCAGCGGGGCTTGTCTGCTCCCCACGCAGCGGCGTGGCAAGTTCAACAGCTGGCACGCGGCGGCGCGGCGAGGCCTGCTCCCTACGCGGCGGCGCAGCTCCCACGTAGCGGCGAGGCTCCCCGGCGGTCAACTTGTGGGCCTCGCTGGAACAGGTACGCGTTCTTCCTCCGTCCACACGTGTCTCGCTCCTTGTGGACTTCCATTCTCAATTTCTGATTCGTTTGTTCCATCCGGTGACTTGCTGGGTAGATTTTTTGTGAGCAGAATGTGATTAGGTGCCCATGCTGCAACGATCAGATACTGGCGGCTAGCTGTGCTTAGATGGCGCTATATGTGCTTCCTTGCTCCCATTCTTCTTTACCGTATATATGAAACAAACCCGCAGATTGAAAGGCTAGCCAGATGAATCTGAGTCTAGGTTCAGATATCTTACTAGGCTGGATCAGTTACTTTGAGACAACTGCTAATGTGACTCCAGAGTCGAGACAATTGATAACGGCCATTTAGCAGGTAGTTGAAACTCCAGAGCAATGAGAAGATAGACCAGATATTTAACAATTTGATCTCTGAATGTCCAGCCCATGGGGGAAAACTTAAATGTCTTTAGTAATCTCAATTAAATGTAGAGATTTGTTGCTGCTACTCAGTTCCTGCAGTTGTCCAAGTATACTTTTTCAGATAACAAAAGGGGTTCAGTGTACCACTGATCTTAGTCTGACACATTCAATTCATTTTTTGTCTTGAATTGAATTGCAGTTTAAACATCATGTGATGTGTATATGGCTATATTTTAGTAAACCAATTAAATGTCTTAGCTTAGTTCGAGTAATAGGTGTTCCACTCTTGGACTGAATATGAGTAACAGTTGTAGAGGCTTCTGTGAATTGGATTGGATGAAGTCTCTGAGATTGGGATTATGAGGCAACACTTTCAAATGTTCATGTGTTGGTTAACCACTTTCAAATATAGGATTTTGATGTAAAGGCAACACTTCTAAATATGCCTACCTGTTGGCTGTTGCTTGTCAAAGGAGCACATGATGTGCAACAGCTACCACTTGACCTATCTGATGTGCTTTCTTGTAATTTGAATTTTAATCAGAACAGAGATTCAATCATATACTTCTTCTGAGTTCATGACTTTTCTGATTTTGAACGCAATTCATGACTTATCTGATGATAGTTCACCATTGCAGGCATAGATTTGTTGAGCTCATTTGCATTCATCTGTACTGCATAATAGCCATCTGTTCACTATCACAGGTCTGTATGTGTGCTATCGTCTGTGCTGCATAATAGCCATTTGTATTTGATACTGATTTGTGTTGTAGTCAAATTGAAGAATCTTCTTTTATTTCAGCTTACAATGCAGTATACTCTAGGGGAAACATAATAGAGCTATAGGTAAATATAGAGTTAGATGAGTAATTACAAATCAAACAACTGACAACATGAGCTGAACTATGATAGCAAAGGAAATCCAGAGATCTCTCAATTTCTGTTAGTAGAATATTGTATTTGCGATAGCTAATCGTGCCCAATTTTCTTGTGTAGATATTTCCCTTCCTTTGTTATTATCTATCCTTTCTTTGCTTTGCCCAGTTGATGTGGACACCAAGTTATTATCCTACATCGTCTCCTGCAATTTTGACTTCTAACAGAATGACATTGTTACCTGTTGCAGCTCCTGGACCATTCGGCATGAGGGACGAATGAGAACTACACCAGTAGAGCAGCATTTTTGTTCGTTCTGATTTGTTTCAAGCGGCAGTAAGCAATACTAAATCTCTCGTTATTTTTTATGATTTGTTTCTGGATTATGTTTTTTAACTTCGAGTTGCATAAGCCTGATCGGCAATTAAGCATATGACTGTTGCCTGCCCTGCAAGAGCAAAGGAATAGATTCGATGCAATTTTATTTGGGTTGATGTTAGTGATAATCAACTGACATTTATATGCTGACCTAAAAAATTAATCTGCACACTATTTCAACTAGGCTGTCATGTGGAATTGCTTAGTTAATCTGCACACTATTTGGTTGGCATAATATTTTGATTGAATTTTTAGCACAAGGACGTTTGAAATGAGCTGATCTGACAGTAATGACTAATGAGGAACTCTTAGTGGTTGGGATCCCTGTACTTTCAGTGATCTAGGCTTTGAAAGGTAACTTCAGTGTTGTTTTGTCGAGCTGAGATATGAATCAATTCGTTCTGTATTTTCTACTCGTACATCTTACAAGCACACTCAACAAGTGCATCCCTGAGTTGTGTCTTTTCAATTTCATTTCTAATTTGTCACGGTTCAGAGTGGAAGAAGGGGCAGTTCCCTCTCAGAGTAGTTTCAGATTTCAGATGTGGTAATGAGTCCTTTCACATTTTGCAGTCATTAATTATCTTGGTGAATTCCAGTTTACATACATATAATCTAGATAAAATTATGTATGGTTTGTTCAGAATTTTGTTTGGTGCAGCCGAAACTTAGAATCCAAAAATGGTCAAAATTGTTTACAATTTTCCAAATTTGAATTAGCAGTTCTGTCAACTGAACAGGGGATCTACCAGCTGTTGTAGTATCGAGAGTGCAACAAGTTTTCAGTAGGACATTTGAAGACATGCCACTATTTCAGGTATATCTATCTGAGCGGTTCTCATCGGACAGATCAATTGATTGTTGGACAACTAAGCAAGGTGTTAGCTGGTTTAGCAGCACGTACCTGTCTTTGTGAACTTCACCGCTATGATTTTTCTTTGGCCTCTGAACTAGGATAACAGTTTGACTTTAAGGCATGTTTCATAACCATCAACTCAATCTTTGCAATTCTTTCTTTAGACCTCTGCTTCGTCTGAAAATATCACACTGTTTTTCTACTCCGTAAATGCTGCATAGAGGTCTGATCCAACAAGATGCTGGGTTGGTCTTCCCACCAAACTAGAGAAAGCGGTGCACGCCTTGTTTTTTGTTGCGATGGAGGTCCACGTGGTTGATAGTGTTGCCTTTCTTGATTTGAATGTTTTTTAACTTCTGTGTTGCACATAGAGGGCAATCTCAGTGAACCTTCCGTTGATTATTAGTAGACTGAACCATTGCCTACTTACCCAACCCTTTCATTCAGTAACTAATCCAATTCAGTGAATCAGTGCTACTGATTTTTGATGCATATATAGTGGTGTAGACTCAATTAGCATACTGTGACTGATTGGTTTCTACTATTTTTGGTCAGCTATCCAATATTGGTCCTGTTATTCAGAAATTAATATCTTATATGTCATTCAGATTTCTGTATATTAGTTGCAGACTATAAAATAATGACTTAGACATGATGAGTGTCTGGCCAATTCAATTAATATGTGAATTAGTGAATCAGTGTGATGTACAGTTACATCTAGGAATGGAATGGTGCTCATCTTATGATTTCAGATGGTAGAGAAGTTGATTCAATAATTGAAATGGGTCTGAGTCAGAAATTTCTTACAGATGGTGCTTCCAGAAAAACACCTCTTGAGTATGTTTACAAAAACTGAGAAGCAGATATATGTTTAGTTGATCGAATCAGTGGGCATCCTGCTAGCATCCCTCACATAGTACCCAGTACTCCGTTTCTTCTTGGCACTAAAAAAACCATTCTTTACTGTTAATTTGAACTGTTGGAGTGCATTTGTTAATTCATAGTTGTAGGTTACGTTGATTCATGCCAAACTACTAATGACGATGCAGAATTACAGAGGTTCGTGAGGCAAGTTGTGCGGCAATACTTCTCTGAACAGTCCCATGGGCAAAGAGTACAGAAACTTGATGTTGATAAATAAATTGATTGCAAAATATTTGGAGTGACCTGGGAAAAAGATTTACTATGTGGTGAGGGCCACGGGCTTGTCACATAAACACCTGAATTTTCACCATGGATAAGACATAGGTGTATTTTGTAAAGGTATATGTATATATACTGCTGTTGATACCTATGTATTTAGATTGCGTGCATATTGTGGAACCGTGAAAAGTTTTTTTTTTTCTTTTTGGCTTCCCTCATTCACTTATTTCTTGTGATCAATTGGGCTATGGACAGTTACATGAATGGAGGCCCTGAATTTCACTTGAGTGGAATCTGGTACAAAAATGATATCTCAATGTGTCTTCAAATAGCATATTGCTATTGAACAAACGACTGTCATGGCTGGATGCCTCTCATTTTTATTCCAATGCCTGTAACTTCTTGTGGCTTTTTATAAGTGACATGCTTAATTAGACAAACTCCCCAACAAGCTTTGAGAGTTTATTTGTTGAGGTAATTGGAAGGTGCAGAGGTAGGAAGAAAACTAGAAAAGTGTACTGATAGTTGAATAACAAATGACTCCTGTTCTGTCTGGCATCTCTGCATAGTTGGATAACAAGCTATCTCCTGATCATCAACGATACAATATGTTTCAGACAGCAGTGTTCACTGTTCACCCATTATCGTCAATGGCAGTGGGCATGTTTCTGGTGATGTAGGCTCCTTGGCAACTCTGGTTTATCTGAAGTTGCAGTTCACATGTATATCAAAACCCGAGTACCTGACGCCTTTGATGCTTGGGTCACAGAAGCCTAAGTAAGTCCAGACAAGATTCCTCACAAAATGTTGAATCCGGTCAAAATTCTTCAGACAGAATGTCTGATGTCTGAGGCCTCTTCCGAGAATTCACAGCCTAATCTTCACAGAAGGCAAGGCGCACAGTAACAATCAAGATTCACCAGACATGAAGTCTCATAGAGTAGGCGTAAATGGGTGAAGTCCCGGTCGCGAAAAAAAGCATAGAGTAGGCGCAACCTAATCTCCACGAAAGCAATTTTTGAGAATTAACAACTGCAGAGTTTCGATTCATGCATGGTAGAGCATTTCCCCTTGGTGAATGGCCAATGTCTGTAATCATCGCTCATAATTGGGGCCAGGATTCTGGTTGTCACCTCTGACCTCTCCTGAGGACTGCATCACGAAATGAACCACTGCGTTTAGCTGTCTCCCTGCGCACGCAGCGGATCTCCTTTTTCTCCACTGCCATCTACAGCGGCGGCCTGAGCACAGGGTCACCGCGCTTTCTCCGGCACCTAATCTGGCACTGCAACCACGCGCTCCACCAGCTGCCGGGGCACAGGGCTGATCACAGCACCACAACACGGGAGGTTACACAATATGCAAAACACTTCGGAACAAAGGGGGGCAACATGCCAATTTCATCCCCAGAAGCCAAAGGCAACCGACCGACCAGCACAGAAACCAAATCAACGCAGCAAGATTGCTGCACAAACGCGAATCACAAGCATACAGCAAGCATGTCAAATTGCGTTGATAGATATACCCGGATTATGATATAGCATCTCCTTTCAAGTTGGTTGACTTCATCATAAGGCATTAAACAGTTCCCTACGGTGAGTTCCAGCTAAGTCAAACAACCCCAAAAGGAAAAATCTCCCCAAAAGGGGTCCCATAATTCTTCCGCCCCAGCCACACCATCGACCAAACAGCTAATGAGATTCAGACAACATTCTGATCGAAACAAGGGGGGCTCAGTTCTCCTTCGTGTCACCGTCGTCTTCATCGTCATCCTCACCCAACTGCAAACCACATGCAAACAACAGGATGCCATCAAACGAGGGGAAACTTGATTAACAAAATCTAGAAGCCATAGTTATTGCTCTATGCTCAAGATTAGATTGTCTTGCTACAATGCTAGCCAAATTGATCAGGGAACCGCTGCTTTTTGTTTAAAATCACAGGAAAACATAATGCAAACAAGATAATAAGCTTACGTCATCATCATCTCCTTCGAATTCATCTTCAGTCTCCTCAACGTCATCATCATCTTCATTTTCTTCGAATTCATCTTGAACCTCCTGAAAAGAGAAAGGTAAGGACCAGATAAAAATGTTTAAGATAACAAATGTAGGGAACAATTTGTCAAAAAAAAAAACAAATGTAGGGAACAATACTGACATTGTCGAAGTACTTCAAAGGATTAGGCCACAAGACTTCCTTGATGATCTCCGCCACCTGCACAATTTGAAATCGCTGATATCTCAAAGTTCTTTTTTTAAAAAAAATTGACTCTCAAAGGTAAAATAAGCTATGAAACTTCTGGCCTTCCAAAATGAACAATGAGCTCGTGGAACAGATCACCAATTGATCATCAGATGAATTAAATAAGTAAAAAAAATTCAAGCACGGCATTTTGCTTGGTATTCTCAGATTTTATTACAAAAAAAAATCTGAAAAAAATAATTCAATACAAATCAACAAATACTGTGCAAGCTAGTTGAGTAGTGCAGTTTAGTGACAATGTGAATAACGCTGTGACTTCTTGTAGTGACTGGAACTTGAACACAGGAAAGCTGTGGTGGCACGCGAAACTCCGGTGGCTGGGCAGGAGGCACAACATCAGGAGCGGGTATCAGACCAGGAGGCCTTCTCACTTGGTGCTTCTGGTTTCTCTTTTCCTGTCTTTCTTTTATCAGGAGGCTAATGCGTTCATATTGTGCCTTTAAGAAAGGAAGATATAGAAAAATTAGACACAATGTGGAGAAGGCGCAATATCAGAGGCAAATGACACCGTAAACCAAATAAATCAGAGGCCATATATCAAACCTAATGAAATGATACATATAAGTTACAGGCAAACTTATAGCTTTCCCAGAAGAAGAGGAGCTAGACTCATCATAAGCTATCCTGCGGTTATACTTCAACACCCGAACTCGATAAATGTCTTCTTCTGTGGCTGTAGAGTCATATATGTGACCAGTCTGGTTCCTCCAGTGATTGAAGTGGGAGCTGAACTCTGGAAGGACTCTTATTTCCACCAACTTCGGGTGGAGAAGCTGCTGAATCACCCATAGCTCAAGGAGCCAGAACCTTAGCGCCTCTGAAAACACCACAGCTGGCATTGAGAGGGGCCCTTCTTTGAGCTTTTTCACCCGGCCTTGTGCTATCAATGTTTGGGCAGCAAGGAGGTCCCTGTACATGTTATCAAATGAAACTGGACCAACTGTGATGTTGAATCCACCAATTTGATCATAGCTGCTCCCAAATCCAAATGTATGAATCCTGGACCATGAGACTTGTCTTCTTGGAGGCAATGGCAACTCAGCGTCCCTGGTGCGGAACCATGCGCCTGCAAATAATAGCAACTTTCAGTTATCCACACAACTGCAATCAAGGCGTATGTAAAATGTAAAGCATTTGATACCAAAAGTGACAATTTCATTACAAACATTTTATCAACAAGGTTACCTTTTTGTGAATGGAAACTTCTAAACAGAATAGGAATCAATGTAGAAATTTGCACTGGCCTGAACTGTGAAATGACTCGAAATAGAGATCGTGCCACCTAAATTGAAGAGTAACCCACTCTTCTGGCAGACTGTTGACTCGAGGTCTCAATTGTATGAGAAACCCCCCGCCACTTTCGGGCGTGCACATCTTTCCCTTGATGGTCCTTATGACTTTCTTCGCAGATTCTTCATAAAGCACTCTTCTCAGCTCTGCTAGGATGGAACCCATAACCCCAATGTAGGAAGTCCGCAGCCTGGTCTGCAGGTTGTCCATATGCATAACAAACAGAGGATAATCCTGCGTACCCTGGGGCCAATAAGAAGGTGAGAGAAGCGATAACAACAAGAAAGAATTTTTTTATACAAAAATGGAAAGCAAATTTGTCAATCGTCAACAGTTATAGAAGCAGAAAGTTTCAACTTTCCATACCTCAGGGACTTCTGCATCCTCGTCCGCCGCGGGGGGGCTCGTCAATTGGAGCTTTTCCCTTCTCCTCCCAGGTCGCCTTCCTCGGCGGCATTCTGCAGTTTTCTGACCAAGATTTGACAAAGAAAAAAAGGGGAGGGTTTTACTGGGGTTTAAGGAGTGGGGTTTTGTGAGTGAGGCAGAAAAGATTGGTACCTGCTCGTGGCAGAAGGAGGCGAAGCCGGAGCGGGACGGAGGTCGAGGAGGAGGAGGAGGAGGAGGAGGCTGCAGCGGAGCCAGATGAAGAAGACGTCGACGGAGCGGAGGCCGGCGATGCGGAGGCACCGGAGCTGCTTGTGCTCGCTGCTTTTTCTTCGAAACTTGACAGTGTATTTGTCCTAATAGCGAGAGGGAAGAGTTCAGGGGCAAGGCAGTGGAGTGACTCGCTCGGCTCGCCCGGCTGGGCAAGGCAGTGTGGTGACTCGCTCGGCTCGCTCGGTTCCCCTGCCCAACCCAGCAAGCCCCGGTTTTTTCCTTGCCCACCCACCAACCCCTCGCCAACACCAGTGCCTCGCCGCCCCATGCCGCCATCCCGCCGTCTGCATTCCCCGCATCAACCAGCCGTCATCTACCTGTGGCGTCTCTTTGTCGCCCATCCCATCCACCTCCTGCATTGGATGATTTGGTCTGGACGGCTGATTCAATGTCCTTGAAGGTAGCTGTAATTCCTTATGGATTTTTCATAGTTCAAATTTCATATGCAAGTGGAACACAAAGATATGCAAGTGGACTTGCTGATATTGTTGGGAGGATTGTTGAGGATACAGAAGAATGGTGATGGAAGCAATTGAGAAGGCGATGGCCAACTTGGGTGCCTCAGATATTGATGCTCGTCTGGAGGAGCTGCTTATTGATGGTATCTTGTATGCTTTCCAAGAGCAGACCAGTGATGATTCAAATGTTATGCTTAATGGTTTTGGAGCTGTGGTTAATGCACTTGGACAGAGAGTTAAGCCTTACCTTCCTCAGATTGTGGTACCATCAAGTGGTGATTGAAGAATAATGGTGCAAAAGTTAGGCAGCAAGATGCTGATCTGATCTCCAGGATTGCCATTGTCATGAAGCAGTGCCAGGAGGAGCAGCTTATGGGTCACTTGTGTGTTGTGCTGTATGAGTACTTAGCACAGGAGTATCCTGAGGTGCTGGGTTCAATTCTTGGAGCCTTGAAGGCTATCGTCAATGTCATTGGTATGACTAAAATGACTCCTCCAATCAAGGATCTTCTTCCTCGCCTGACCCCCATCTTGAAGAACAGGCATGAGAAGGTCCAAGAGAACTGCATTGATCTTGTTGTTAGGATTGCTGATCGTGGAGCAGAATTTGTGCCAGCAAGGGAATGGATGAGGATTTATTTTGAGCTGCTCGAGATGTTAAAGGCTCATAAGAAGGGTATTAGGAAAGCCACTGTGAACACATTTGGTTATATTGCAAAGGCTATAGGGCCACAGGACGTGTTGGCCACCCTGTTGAATAACTTGAAGGTGCAAGAGTGGCAGAACCATGTCTGCACAACTGTAGCATTGCCATAGTTTCTGAAACTTGCTCACCTTTCACAGTTTTGCCTGCCTTTATGAAGTTTAACTAGCAATCTAACACTAGTACTAGCAGAGGGATGGAGGAAGCCGCTACACACAATGTTACATACTCATGTGGTCATGTCAGCGTATATAGGAAATGTTTAGGAAATTTTATTCTGGTCTACTGTAATGCAACTCAAAATCGCTATCATAATCTGATCTACTAACCATCTGGGAATTGTATTGTTTTCAGGGTACTTTGTGTTGAAGCTGCTGAGGAGTTCCACTGGATTTGGGACCGATCCCGAGGCTGCAACATGTTTGTTCACTGCCAAGAACTCGTTAATTAATCCATCATGATCTAATTTGAACGAGAAATGACAACCCTAGCAATTGGTCATCTTTTTATGAATATTAGACGTTGGTCAGTTATTGTTCTTAAACTTTGTATTAGCCGTGGATGTTATATAATGTAGTCTGGACAGTGGAAGTTGAAGTGCTGGGATACAGTAAAACAAGACTTGATAAGTGCCTTGCAGCAGCTGAATCTCCTAAACTCAGCCAACATTTCATTGCTGCCCAAGAAGGATGGTGCTGAAACAGCAGCTGACTACAGACCAATAAGCTTAATGCACAGTGTCACCAAAATCATGGGTAAAGTCTTGGCAAATCGACTGGCACCGCACCTGCCAAAATTGGTGTCTAATAGTCAAAGCGCTTTCATCAAAGGACGCAGTATACTTGACAACTTCCAATACATTCAGGGGGCAGTAAATCATTATCACAGAGCAAAGACGCCAATGCTTTTCGTCAAATTGGATATTGCTAAAGCTTTTGGCAGTGTGCGATGGGAATATATGCTAGAAATTATGCAACGCCTAGGATTTGGACAACGGTGGCGTGATTTAATTTCAGTCATCTGGTCTAAATCAACGTCTCGTGTGCTTCTGAATGGGAGGACAGGGATGGTAATACAACACAGAAGGGGCTTACGGCAAGGTGATCCCCTATCACCAATGCTCTTCATATTGGCGATGGATCCTCTGCAAAAGGCTTTGCAAAAGGCAACAGAGTTTGGTCTACTGAGCCCCATTGGTGCTGATCCCATTCGTATAAGAACAATTCTGTATGCAGATGATGTTGCACTCTTCATCCGCCTCAAGTGCAAGATCTGAACAATCTGCAGCAGATACTAAATGCATTTGGAGAGGCCACTGGCCTTCACACTAATATATCCAAATCCGAGTTATATGGAATCAAATGCCTGATCAACGGGACCGACCTTGCAGCATCCTTCCAAGGGAAACCATGTCAATTTCCATGCAAATATTTAGGACTACTCTGCATATTGGAAGGCTGAAAAGAGAGGCAGAACAAGTGCTTGTTGACAAAGTGGGCGCCAAACTGCCAGGCTGGAAAGGACGCCTGTTGACAAAATCCGGAAGATTAACACTAGTTCAATCTGTGCTTTCATCAATACCGACGTACCACATGACAACATTCCCTCTTTCAAAGTGGGCAATAAAGAAGATCGATAGAATTAGAAGAAATTGTTGGGGATGCGCCCAGGACCGGCCCCAGGACCAGAGCTTATTACCTCTGATTTATATTTGGCTAACAGTTTCGACTGTGTTCAACCTGGCCCACGCTTGCAGGTTAAGTCATCACCGGGGGACGGATCTCCAGGCGGAGGTCTCCGAGAGATGCGTCGAACCGGTCGACGACGGAGACCCGGCGGCGACGACCATCGCTCAGGCGGAGGCTGCACCTCCGCTGGGAAGCCCCTAGCGGAGGCTTCGAACCGGTCAACGGCGGAGACTCGGTGGCGACGACCCTCACTCAGGCGGAGGTTGTACCTCCGCTGGGTAGCCTCCAGCGGAGGCTTCGAACCGGTCAACGGAAGAGGCTCGGCGAAGATCACCATTGCCGAGCAGAGGCTAGTCGACACAGCCTCGCTGGGCCCGGAGGCTCTGTGTGGAGGAGGCGATAACCTGAGGCTGCTTCTACCTGGGCGGTTTGCCGAAGCCAGCTGGGAGGCATGAGGACAGTTGGTGGGCTTGACGGGCCTCTTGGGAGTGGTGATGGGCCACGGCTAGGGCCGTGGCCAGGAAATGGTGGCTCAACGTGCCCCTAAGGGCCCCACGTGTAATAGCGTCAGTGTCTAGGGTTTGGAAACTCCCTTTGGGGGCACACATGTACTTTCAGCCTCGAGCTGGGAAGCCACTATATAAGGCCACGCCCCCTGTGTAATAAAGGGAGGACCCCCGGGTAGTGGTGGCATTACTTACTGTCGGGCCCACATTGTAATGTTCATATTTAATACAGAGAGAGAGGAACCGTCTGGGTTACTCATTCCATCTTCACTCTAACGTGCTGGGACTCGGTTCCAACAGTTGGCGCCCACCGCTTGTGTTTGGCTGGAGATAACACCCATAAATGCCACCCAGAAAAAAAAACCACCGCGAGGAGACGTACCACCGCTGAGGCGGAGGTACCGCAGCCCTCTCCTCGCGGGAGGCCAAGGAGAAATATTCGGAGCATTATGCCTCCGCACCAGAGGACGGAGGTGATGAAGAGAACAACAACGCTGCATAAAGGGGGGACCCGTCTGAGCAGCATCCGACAGCCCAGAATCAAGACGACGAGTTGACTAGGCTGAGAGATGAGATGCACCGCATGGAAGCCGAAAGAGATAGGTTAAGGGCGCAGCAAGCTACCACACAAAGAATGATACAATCATCACATCAAACAGACGAGATAAGGCAGCAAATGGCCATTCTGCAAGCAGAAATACAGAGCATGCAAACTCCGATAGCAGGTCCAGCGGAGGTCGCTCAACCAGTCATGGCAGGTCGACCCCCAACTGTGAACGCGCATCTTATGCACACCATAGTTCCAAGCCTACCTACACCGTCAAGAGTCTTTGACCCAAAATCACCACTGTCCAAAGGCCTACAAAGCTCACCATGGCCTCCGAGCTACAAACCTGTATCTCTGCCAAGATTCAATGGCAATTTAGATCCCAGGAAGTTTATAATGAGTTTTGAAGCCGCAGTAGCCTCCGCCGGAGGTAACGATCACGTAATGGCCAAGTCATTCGTGATTGCAGCAGAAGGAGATGCACTAGCATGGTACTCAATGTTGAAACCGAGCACGGTATATTCATGGGAGAACCTACGAGACCAGATATTGATAAACTTTAAAGCTTACACAAGCGAGTCGCTAACATCGTCAGACCTGTTCAGCAATAACCACCTCAAGGACGAACCCCTCAGAGACTATTATCAAAGATTCCTACACCTCCGGGCTAAAACACCAGATGTCCCTGACGGGGTGGCCATAGAAGCAGCAATCAAAGGACTCAGAATCGGCCCATTCGCCAGTCACTTAGCAAGAAAAAAGCCAGCCACAATGGCTCAACTGCATGAGGAGTTTGAAAAATACTGCAGGTCTGACAATGACCTCCTCAAGAGATTGGAGGAAGCAGACAGTCAAAGTAAACAATCTTCAAGCAATAGCAATAGAAGGGAAAACAGGAATCAGCAAAGACAATAATACCAGAACCAGCAGAAACAAGTTTTTAATTTGCAGGCTAGCCAGCCTCCGGATTCTAGGGACAAAAAAGAAAATAATGACCAGAGAAATCAAAGGGGACAAGGCTACAACAAAAGCAACAAGTCCAGGAGCTGGAGAAAAAATCAGAAACCAAGGAAGCAATACTGTCTCTTCCACGGAGAGGACAAAGGGCACATCACACGGGATTGCCCGGAGGCTCAAGAGACACTTGATAGGATGAAAATCAAACAGTCATAGCTACAGCCCCAACAACAAGGTAGCAGGGAGGTTAATCACGCTCACAGTGCGCAGGTCTATCAGCAGTACAACCCAAGTTGCGCTCCAGAGCCATTACCGCAGCACAACTTGGCTCAACAGTACTATCCAGTGGCACTACCGGCCTGGAGACCAGTCTATCAGCAAACATCACAATATCAGGGCTACACCCAGAACAGAGCAAAAAATGGTCTAACTTACATCAACCAAAGACCTCCGCACATAGCACTCATTGAACCAACACACATGCAGACGCCTCCGGCAGCACAGCAGAGATAGTATGAGGCATTACCAGCACCTCCGTAGTATGCTTTAACCACAACAGCAACTGTGAAGGCAGAGCCTTCGGCAGAAAACCACCTAAACTCGCATTCAGCGCTACCAACCATTGGTATGATAATACCTATAGCCGAAGGCTCAGCATTAGAGTTTGAAACCAAAAAAGAAAAGAAGGACCACCTCCGGTTGGTAAACAATGTGGCAGTTCAGGGCACCTACAGATCAACTGAATGGCCCAAGATGCCAATAGAATTTACAGAACAAGACCTTCAAGTTGAAAGCTATCCGCATGCAGATGCCATGGTTATAAAGGCAAATATGGCTGCCTGGGAGGTAAGCAGAATACTTGTTGACTCCAGGAGTTCAGCAGATATCATCTTCGCCAATGTGTTTGACCAAATGAAGCTAAGCAGAAGCCAGCTACACCCACCGGACACCCCACTGATCGGATTCGATGGAAAGAAGATCAACGCCCTAGGCAAGATATCACTACCAGTATCATTCAAAGATGGGGACTGTGCTAGGACAGAATACATCACCTTTGATGTAGTCGACATCTACTACCGGTACAATGCATACTGGGAAGAGGATTCACAAACAAGTTCAATGTGGCAATACACATGGGCTACCTCTGCATGAAAATGCCAACATTACATGGAATCATCACAGTGCGGGGAAGTTAAAAAGAAGCAAGGAACATAGAGAAAGCAATCTACAAAGCACACAGAAACATCAACACCGTAGAAGCAGAGGAACCTCCAGACATGCCCGCGGGAAAAACCAACATGGCAGACCAAGAGAACACAATAACACTACCATTGAAAGAAGCAGTCCCGAACAGAAAAGTTACCATAGCTGCCAATCTATCGGAGGTAGAAAGACAAGACTTGTTAAAATTGTTAGCAAAAAACAAGGACGTGTTCGCATGGTCAGCATCAGATCTGCAAGGAATCAGTCGGGATATGATTGAACACACCCTTGACCTCAATCCAAATGTCAAACCCAAGAAGCAAAAACAGAGGAAGATGTCCGACGAGCGCATAACTGCAGCGAAAGCGGAGGTGCAAAGGTTATTAGATGCCAAGGTCATTAGAGAAGTCAAGTACTCAGACTAGCTAGCAAATATTGTCTTGGTACCAAAAAAGAATGGAAAAATGAGAATGTGCATAGACTTCACGGATCTCAACAAGCCCTGTAAAAAAGATCCTTTCCCATTACCCAGGATAGATGCATCAGTTGATAAGGCAGCAGGATGCAAGCGCTTCTCTCTGTTGGATTGCTTCTCAGGATACCACCAGATATGGCTAAGAAAGAAAGATGAAGAGAAAACAAGCTTCACAACCCCCTTCGGAACCTACTATTTTGTTAGAATGCCTGAAGGGCTTAAAAACGCAGGATCAACGTTCTCAAGAATGATTCAAACGGTATTGCAAGCTCAGCTCTGAAGAAACATCATAGCCTATGTTGATGATCTAGCAGTAATCAGCAAGCAGACCGGAGATCATTTGGATGACCTCCAGGAAACTTTTGCTAGTCTCAGAGAAGCAGGGTTAAAACTGAACCCAGAAAAGTGTATCTTCGGAGTAAGCACAGGAATGATGCTCGGTTACATTGTTGGTCCAGAAGGGCTAAGAGCAAACCCAGATAAAACAAAAGCAGTGCTAACAATGAGAGAACCGGAAAACAAGAAAGAAGTACAGTGACTGATAGGCAGAATAGCAACGCTCAGCAGATTCACCTCAAAGTCAGCAGAACGAAGTCTACCATTCTTCAAAACGCTCAAGGCCTCGGACAAATTTGAATGGGGCACAGAGCAATCGGAGGCATTCCGACAACTTAAAAACTACATCACAAAAGACCTCATGGTTATAGCACCAGATGTGGAGGCAACCTTGCTACTATATGTTACGGCCTCCGCAGGAGCAATTGGCGCGGTGCTAGTTCAAGAAAAGGAAGTTGACAACAAAAGCGTACAACACCCAGTGTACTATGTATCAGAAGTGCTGCAAGGAGCAAAACTGAATTATTCAGAGGTTGAAAAAATAGCATATGCAGTAGTAACAGCATCAAGGAAGCTCAAACACTATTTTCAAGAGCATGAAATCCTGGTGCCAACAGCACAACCGCTAGCCGATATCCTAGGCAACATGGAAGTATCAGGCAGAATCGGTAAATGGGCAACAGAAATATCCCAGTTTAGCATCAATTTATCTCAAGAACAGCAGTCAAGTCGCACGCAGAAGAAAAAGCGGAGGCTTCAATATGGACACTGTACACAGATGGCACGTGGGGCATCCAAGGTGCAGGAGCCTCCGCGGTATTAATATCACCATCGGGCATAAAAAATACGCAGCAAGACTGTGCTTCAAAGCAACCAACAACGTAGCCGAGTACGAAGCAGTAATCGTGGGGCTCGGTAAGGCCAAGGCACTTGGTGCGAAATACATCATGATCAGAACTGATTCAAAGATAGTAACAGGACAAGTCGAGAAAGACTATGTCGCAAGGAACCCAGAATTGGCTGCATACCTAGAAGTAATCAGGGGTATGGAAAAGAGATTCCAAGGCTTTACCCTAAAGCACATCCCAAGGAGGGACAACTCGGAGGCAGATGAGTTAGCCAAAGCAGCAGCAAATCAAACGGAGGTACCTGAAGGAACCTTCTACCAAGAATTGACATTACCAGCTACCGCAAAAGCAACAAAAGCATTTACGCAGGTACTCCTAGTAGACACAGAGGACTGGAGGAAACCTATAACTGATTTTATCAACGGAGCCCATGTGACATTAGATGAAACAGTTGCATCAAGGCTCATCGTACGGGCATGGAATTACATGATAATAGACGGAGTTCTATACAAGAAAGGAATAGTCCAACCACTGCTCAAGTGCATCACAGAATCAGAAGGCAGAGACCTCTTACAAGATATCCACTCAGGAACATGTGGATCACACATTGGCCCCAGAGCACTTTCAGCGAAGGCAATTAGGCAAGGGTTCTACTGGCCAACTCATATCAAGGACGCATTACATATAGTAAGAACTTGCAAAGCATGCCAGAGTTTTGCACCACACCAGGCATCACTGGGAGCACAAACACAGCTAATACCTCCGGTCTGGCCGCTTCAGCGATGGGGAATGGACCTCGTAGGCCCATTACCTCCGGCTCAGGGCGGAAGCAAATATGCAGTGGTAGCAGTAGAATACTTTACAAGATGGATAGAAGCCAAACCGCTCGCAACAATCACCTCCGAAACAGTCAAGAAATTCTTCAAGCAAAATATAATTTGCAGATTCAGGGTTCCAAGGACGCTCACAGTCGATAATGGAAAGCAATTTGATTTAGACAAGTTCAAAGAATTTTGCAATAGCATCAGCACACAAGTAGCCTTCGCCTCAGTCTACCACCCAGAGAGTAACGGAGCAATGAAAAGGTCAAATAGGATCATATTCTCAGCAATCTCTAAGACATTGCTAGATCATAAAAAGGGAAAATGGGTAGAAGAGCTGCCGAAGGTTGTGTGGTCCCACAACACAAACATATCGAGAGCCACCGGGTTCACTCCATTCAAGCTACTGTACGGAGAGGAAGCAATGATGCCAGAGGAGATCAAATACCAGAGCCTCCGCACAATAAAACAAAACCTCACAAAGGATGAAGAGTACACCAAGGAAATGATCAAAGCATACAGGCTAGAGGCAATTGACAACATCGAGAAATACCAAGACCAAACCAAAAAATGGAGGAATGGAAAAGTGGTCACTAAGAACATCAAGGATTGCGATTGGGTAATGAGGCGGAGGCCAAACGCTCAGAACATTGGAAAGCTACAGCCAAAATGGGAAGGACCATTCATAGCCAGGCAAGGAGGGAGGAAAGGATTATTCTATCTGCAAGACACAGAAGGAAGAACATCAACCCACTCCTGGAACATTGATAGCCTCCAGAAATACTACACATAGAATGTAAGGAGTCCGTATAATTATAAGCGCAGGTCCCTAGATTTAAATTCCTGTAATTTACTTTTTCTGCAAAAATGGCTTGCACTCTTTTCCTCACAAAGGGGGCTCCAAATCGGAGGTGAGGTTTTTAATGAGGCAAGAACGTATGTAATTAACCTCTGAATGTATAAAGAGGACCCCGAAAAGCGATACACAAAAATAGTCGAAAGCAGCCAGCAACGCGGCTGCAATATTTGACAACTATTCACGATCTCACAAGGTTACTTCATGCCACCATTAAGAAAAATGACAAGGCATGAAGCAACCTCCAAAATAGCCTCTGCTAAAATGCCAAAAGCCCTCGAAAAAGCCCTGTCCTATCAGGCATCGAGGCAGGCAATAGCAACCATAGGTTGCGAACAAAGAAGGCATGAAATAGCCTCCG
The DNA here is from genome assembly GCA_023333625.1 of Bothriochloa decipiens. NCBI lineage: Eukaryota > Viridiplantae > Streptophyta > Magnoliopsida > Poales > Poaceae > Bothriochloa > Bothriochloa decipiens. The sequence continues at coordinate 50,923,367 of CM041635.1, read as the reverse complement.
CAAGATGCCAAAAGCCATCGAAAAAGCCCTGTCCTATCAGGCATCGAGGCAAGCAATAGCAACCATAGGTTGCAAACAAAGAAGGCATGAAATAGCCTTCGCAAGATGCCAAAAGCCCTCGAAAAAGCCCTGTCCTATCAGGCATCGAGGCAAGCAATAGCAATCATAGGTTGCGAACAAAGAAGGCATGAAATAGCCTCTGCTGAATGCCAAAAGCCCTCGAAAAAGCCCTGTCCTATCAGGCATCGAGGCAGGCAACAGCAACCATAGATCGCAGACAAAAAAAGGCATGAACCAGTCTCCGCTAAATACCAAAAACCTCAAAAAAGTCCTGTCTTATCAGGCATCGAGGTAGGCAATCGCAACCATAAGTTGCGAAGCGAACCGAAAAAAGACATGTCAACTAGTTCAGGCACTGGTAGCTCAAAAAACGGGTAACACTGCAATCACCAAAAGCAACCTCTGGAATGCAATATTAAAACAAGCAGAGGTAACACTCATGCAGGTACAAGTTCGCGGAACCAAGCAACTTCCGTGTCATACACTTTCCAAAAGCAATACAATCACAAGAAACAGATATTACGCATTCCAGAATGGAGGCAATACGCAAAACAAGTCTATTCATTCGATTTCATACTTACAATAGTCAGGGCACATTGCGCCTTGCTCATAATAGAAACAATGTGCAAAATGCACGTATCTAGCTGCTAGACCAAAATACACAACCTCCGGGTCAAAATATCTAGCCACTCCACCCAGCTAACCTGCTACCATAAGACATGGAAGTGGATCGGAGGTTGCCGGCGCTTAAACCTCCGGCACTAGCAATGACGGAGGCAAACCCTAAGAAACTGCAGAATATCCCCTATCACCTCCCGGCTACATACCACCTTGTGCCTCCGAAAACCAGGTCACTTCAATCAAGTCCAATGCACGCTCGGTACAAAGAGAAGGAGGCGAACCTCCAACGCCACTGTGTGCATGGCAAATTCCAAGATCATCTATCAGCATACCACTTTGCACCTTCTAGTCGCAAGCAACCACCGCATCCAAAATCCTTACATCAGCAATGCTAGATAAGAACGCAGCCGGCCGCCATCTCCGAGGCTGTTCCATTATGAGTCCTACATAGTACCAACACAAAAAAAACTCATAGTAAGCACCATCAGTATAATGTACACAACAAAACAGCCCAAATGATCAAGGGGGGAATAGTTCCTTTTATAAGGACCTCCAAAGCACCATTAAACCAGCTACAGCTACCTATCATTAAAGGAAACAAGTACCAAACCAGTACCTGTGTTAACTAGCCTCTGCAAGCAAGGACACTAAACAAATAAATACCAAGGATACGCAAAGTACACAAGGGGTACTATAAAAGAAGTAGAGCTCAACGCCTGCATGCATGGGTAGTGGGAAAGGGCCAACCACAACCAGCTCCACGTAACCAAAACCCGCTTAAGGGAGATGGAGGCAGACGTCTGCATACGGACGACCAAAAATAATAAGATACAGCGCAAAAATTCATAATAGTGTTGGCAAAAGAAATGTCCCGGAGGCAGCTGTGGCCTCCGGGACAATGCCAAAGAGGGAAGCCAGTAGAGTAAGCCAATCAGGATCATCGTTTGAACGGAGACAAGGGGGAATACCGCGTAAGAACTCGTAACGTCTTCCCGTCTCCACTGAAATCAACCAAAGCTTACCTCCGCAGAATAAGCGTCGGGACGCACGGACAAATTGCTGAAGACTGCAAAGTCGAACACAGCAAGACCGACAATAGCACTGGTTAAAGAGAAACAACGGTTGTAATATCCTCTGTATGTTAACAATAAAAGTTATTCATACACAAATGTGTCTCAAAGTGGATACAACCTCCGGGGAGGAAAACAGAAATCATCTCCGGAGGTAACACCTACAATAAGGCACGAAGGCCTCTGACTAATTAAAGTAGGCCTCCGCAGCACAGCGAAGGCCGAAATGAGCAACCACACAAATGACATGTCCATCACAACATCAAACCTCCACGCAAACAAATATGATTACAAAGGTCTAGACCGACCACGACATGCAAAAGAATGAATAAAACTAGGGCGTGCGTCATCCAAATCGCTAAGAACAAGATCGAACATGTCATCCACCGAAAGCCTAGGAAACACCGACTTCCAAAAAGTCCATAGCTCGCCGCTAACATAAACATCGTTGCGCATAAAGGTAATAGGCTTGACCTCCTGCACAGGCCCCAAACTGCAGACCTACGCAGGATGATTCAGCCATTAATATTTTACAAAACCAAAACTTAAATTGTTCTTTACATATGCACAATGGCACCAAGTCAGCAAAAGACAAAACATATACAACCACAAATGAAGATGAATTTCTACACCTCCTCGGCAGCAATCAAGTCCTGAGGCCCCACGCGAGCTCCCGGAGACGCTGTCGTTTCCTCTGCCATGCAATCAGTCCTAGCGCTAGCAGGAAGAACTTGGGGGGGCGGGGGCGCCAGCGTCGGCAGATCCCCGAGTTCGTGCAGAAATGCCGCCAGAACAAGTCGGCCCGTGACCGCTGCGGTTGCCATACTTCAGTTGCTAAAAAAGATAGAAAATAAGAGAGGAATCGCCAATGCAGCTCTCGCAAGTAAAATAAAGCACCAAAAACCAACCATACATACCATTTCACGGGTAATATTGGCCATGGCAACGGTCTCCGACCGACCAAACTTGGACCAGAACTTCTCCATAAAGCTGCGCATGGTGGTCTTAACAAAACGATCTGTTCTGCCAAGTTCAGCGGGATCTCCTAGCTCAAGGCAATCAAAATTCCCAATTTGGGCAATGTCCTTGGACACAAAGAGCTTGCACAGATAGGTGGCGGAGGTCTTCGCGCTGAAATCAGAAACTCCGGTCATAAACTCAATAAGATTGGCGAGGTTTCCATTGATCCAAAAAAAGACACCGGTGGTAGAGGCCTCATGATCGACCGGAGTCACCGCACCACCAAATGCCCGGACGGCGAAGACATAGGTTTCAGCCACCTCTAGCCCGATCAACCTTCTCAAGCTCTTCAACCCTATCCTTAAGAGCCACCGCCAGCCGCCGCTTGGCATCCACTTCTTGCCCTAGAAGATTAGAAATCTCAACGGCTTTGTCCGCCCGCTGGTTGGCGGTAGCCTCTGCTTCTTTAGCAATGACCTCCGCTTTTTTGGCAGAAGCCTCTGCCTCTCTAGTGACAGCAAGAGACCTCTTTAGCTCATCAGATTCAACCTCAAAATCTGATAGCCACTTCTCCAAATCGGAGGACTTCAGAGCCATTCGCCCCTTCTCTTGGGTCTGAGAATCGACCTCCGCCTTCAAGACCCTGATAGCTTCATCCTTCTTGACCAGTTCAGCACAACTACTGGTTTCAATAGCCATGGACAAGGCGGTGCTCTGGAGATAGCAATAAAACAATGCTCAAATCAGATACTCAACACAGTACATAGCTAGAAACGGAAAAAATGAAACCAAACTTACAATAATATGATGATTAATATTGGCGTCCATCAAAGTCTAAAACGGCAACCCAGCCAGACGCCGGTACAAGTCTCCGCCCATTGAATCAGTCAGCTGGCCAATACCTTGAGCCTAGCTAAGGAGAGCACTTGTGCCCTCATCAGGGCAAGAGCCGGACGGGAGGAACCCAGAGCCAACCATGCCCACCGGAGGTTGCGAAGATGTAGACTTTGCCTCAGCAACGGCCCCTCTGGGAAAAGGAACACCCGAAGCCAGAGGCAGCGGAGGGGCAGACTGAGCGGCCTCAGCAGTAAGGATATCTGAAAGCAGACACAAAAAAACACAAGTCAAACAACGAAAACAAGAAAACACCAAATCTCAAGAAAAATATATATATCATACACATGCTCGCCGAGCAAGGAAACTTCTCCGTCAGAGGCATAACCACAAGAAACCTTCAAAGTTAGAAAATCCACATAGGTAATACTTCGAGTAAGAACGTTACCTTGACTTGAAGTGTACGCATCTTCAGGGACCTCAACATCCTCCGCTCGGAGTGGGGCAGTCTTCGCAGGCTTCTCAGCGTGATGAGCCACGCCACCGGCCTCCTCCAACTCATCCTCATCAGAGCTGGCGTCCAAATATGCACTAGCAAAAGGCTTTACAGAAGGCTCGGCAGGTGGTGTCTCAGCATGCGCAGACACAGGTTCGGTGGTCAGTGAGACAGGCCTAACCAACGGTGAACTAGAGCCCGCAGCTGCTAAGGCATGAGACGCCTCCGGGGAAGCAGCAGGCGACGAAGAACGCCGAGACGGGCCCTTAGAACTGGGCAGCACCAAAGCATCAGTTTCCATCAAAAACTCAGTCCCCACCTTCGGATTGACAGTAATGTCCCTATCTTCATCATAGAGGTCCTCAAAAACATCATCAATCTCCGCAGATTCAGCGGAGGCTCCTCTCTGCTTTTTTGGGCCTCCGCGCCAAAGCGCCAGCTTTTCTTTTCTTTCCCTCGGCGGCCTTCGTAGCAGCGCCGGTAGCAGTGGACTCTTTCTTCTCATTTTTCTTCTTTAGCTTCTCAGGGAGCTCGCGCTCAGTGTAGTGGATGCCAAGTTCCTCGAACACCCTGTTAAGGCAAGGCATGGTACCAGCCTTAGACCTCTGGGCAAGATACTCCTTCTCAGAAACTTCTCCAAGTATCTCGACGGCCTTCTGCTCGGTGGCATGGACAAAGTCCTCTTTGCTCTGAACCTCAGGGAGCTGTAGCCCAAAATACGGACATATGATTCCACCAGCAACACCAAAAATAGGAAGGTCTAGTTTCTGCAGGACAAACTTCTTCCTATCCTTTCCGCCAAGCAGAGGCCAGAAATCGGAGGCAATCATCTCCTCCACAAGGTCTCTCCCTCCAGAATAACGGCAAGCATCAGCAAATGCTCTAGAACAGGACTTCCTTTTCTCAGAGACGGTTGCCTCCGGCTTGATGCTGGTGTGCGGGTCCATCTGAGTCATAACCGAGGCAAAGGGAAAGGTAATGATCCTCCGACCATCCTCTCCGACCTTAGAAGCACCAGAAGTCTTCACATAAAACCAGAAGTCCATCCAGTCAGCGGGCTCCCACTTCCCCTGCTGACACCAAGAAATAGCAATCTTTTCCTTGCCATTGCAAGGGTTCCTCTTGGCCATGAAGCTACACAATGCGAACTGTGCAAGCCTTGTTCCAACATACTTTGGCTATTTTTGAAACTCATAAAATTCTACGAAGGTGTTTATGCTGATTCCCCCACCATACGATTCAACAGCCCAAAGAAACTTACTCATATTCAGAAATGCATGAGGGGTCATGTGATGAAGTTGCACGTCGAACCACTCAAGAACGTACCAAATGAAATTGCAGCAAGGGAAGCGAAGGCCATAGGTAAAGAAATCCCTGAACACAACAACCTCGTCTCGCTCAGGCAGTGGAACAGTCTCTTCACCCGGAGCTCGCTCGCGGCCAACAGGGATGTAGCCCTTCTCCTCGAGGCTATCCACCATCGCCTGGGTCATCCAGCTACGACCAAAGTCGTAGCTGACCTCCGAGTCAGAAAAAGTAACCTTCGGAGGCATTAGATCGCTAGGAGAAGCCTCGACGTCAGAAAGTGACTCCTCGAGATCCCTGGCCTTCGCAGCCGCCAGCATGCACTGCTCAAAAAGGCCAAGGAAGCCTCCGACTCTAACACCCTGGAACTGGGAATAGGGACTGGAGAATGGGCGGCGACGCATGCAGCAGGGGCGTTTAGGTGCCACGACGGCAGGATGCTGGGGCAAAGGCAAGCGCGGAGGCAACAAGCAAAAACTAAACCTACGTGAATCAAAGAGGAGGCAGTAGCAAGTAGAGCAAGCTACGCGGAGGCAAGCAAAGGAGGGTACGGGTCGTTTTCACAGCCCACCCCCTTTATATAGGCAGTGATGAGGCGCCTCGAATTCTTAGCCCAACGGTCACGATGATTCATGAATCGAACGACAGCAATTCAACAGACTCGAATCAACGCACAAGATTAAAAACTGGACAACGGTAAAAAGCAAAGCCTCCGGTCCAACGTTCAACGGGCCAGGGGGAGTCGGAGGTAATCACAGCCTCCATGGATAGGGGCATATTGATGGCTAGACCCGCCTCCTCTGGACCTAACCCTCAAGGGAGGAATGTTGGGGATACGCCCCAGGACCGGCCCTAGGACCGGAGCTTATTACCTTCGATTTATATCTAGCTAACAGTTCCGACTGTGTTCAACCTGGCCCACGCTTGCAGGTTTTAGAGTCATCACCGGGGGACGGATCTCCGGGCGGAGGTCTCTGGGAGATGCGTCAAACTGGTCGACGGCGGAGACCCGGCGACGACGACCGTCGCTCAGGCGGAGGCTGCACCTCCGCTGGGAAGCCCCCAGCGGAGGCTTCGAACCGGTCGACGGCGGAGACCCGATGGCGACGACCCTCGCTCAGGCAGAGGTTGTACCTCCGCTGGGTAGCCTCCAGCGGAGGCTTCGAACCGGTCAATGGAAGAGGCTCGACGAAGATCGCTGTTGCCGAGCGGAGGTTAGTCGACACAGCCTTACTGGGCCCGAAGGCTCTGTGTGGAGGAGGTGATAACCTGAGGCTGCTTCTACCTGGGCAGTGCGCCGAAGCCAGCTGGGAGGCATGAGGACAGTTGGTGGGTTTGACGGGCCTCTTGGGAGTGGTGATGGGCCACGGCCCATGGCCGTGGCCAGGAAATGGTGGCCCAACGTGCCCCTAAGGGACCCACGTGTAATAGAGTCAATGTCTAGGGTTTGGAAACTCCCTTTGGGGGCACACATGTACTTTCAGCCTCGAGCTGGAGAGCCACTATATAAGGCCACGCCCCCTGTGTAATAAAAGGAGGACCCCCTGGTAGTGGTGGCATTACTTGTTGTCAGGCCCACATTGTACTGTTCATATTTAATACAGAGAGAGAGGAACCGTCTGGGTTACTCATTCCATCTTCACTCTAACCTGCTGGGACTCGGTTCCAACAGAAATTTCCTCTGGAAGGGAGCAGATGAGCCTAGAGCGGGTAATTACTTGGTGAATTGGCGAAGGGTAAGGCAACCAAAATCTTTGGGCGGTCTTGGCATAAAGGATTTGGCATGCTTCAACAGAGCACTGCGCTTTAGATGGATGTGGTACAGATGGGTTTCTCCGGATAAACCATGGACGGGACTGACAATCAAAATGAGCAAGGCTGAGGAAGAGTTATTCAAGACCTGCACAAGAATCACACTCGGCAATGGGAAACGGGCAAGATTTTGGAAAGACAGCTGATTAAATGGGAAAGCTCCAATGGATATTGCTCCGGCGTGCTTCAGACTGGCAAGGAGCAAAAACCATACGGTCGCCTGTGCCTTGCAGGGACGGCGGTGGATGTGTGGATTGAGCCGAATGAACACGGAGGAACAGCTTCGTCGGTTTGTTGATCTTTGGAGTCAAGTGCAAGGAATACAAATACAGGAAAGCGAGGACACCATCTCATGGAAATTCGAATCTTCGGGAAACTATTCAGCAAGATCAGCATATGAGGCGCAATTTGTTGGGACTTTTCCGGATCATAACTGGAGAAAGGTGTGGAAAACAAAGGCGGAACCAAAGTGCTGCTTCTTCGTTTGGTTGTTGCTTCAGCTGAAACTCCCAACATCGAATCATCAAGACTCAAGAGGGAAGGACAGGCAGACCCAATTTGCAAGCTATGTCACTGCAGACAAGAAACTCATTTGCACATGATGGCTAAATGCAGCTATGCCAAAAGACTTTGGCGGCAGGTGGGAGTTGCACATAATGAGCAAGGGCTCTTAATTTCCAGGGCAAACATCAAAGAGTGGTGGACACAGATTACCAAACCACAAGGCCAAGGGGATGAGATGCAGCGAGCACATCTAATAACCTACACTGCTTGGAATTTGTGGAAGGAAAGATGCCGGCGAGTCTTCGACAACAAGGCACGCTCTACACAAGAAATCTTGAGTGACATTAACCATGCTGTACAGATGCATCGCTTAGCTTTTGAGGATACCCTATAGCTCCACATTAGTTTTTTTCAAGTTGTTTCCTTTCTTTGTTATTTTCTTTACCCTGTAATACTCAGACTATGCTTTCTACTGAATGAAAAGGCAGAGCACCTGCCAGTTACTGCTCAAAAAAACAGTGGAAGGTTGCAACTTTGCAAGCTCCTCTGTGAACTTGATGCCTCACTGTATTCCTGAGATGGCTCGCACATGTGTCTATTATAATTTAACTGGAAAGTTGCTTGGCAAGTTGGCATGTATGGTTTCCTGCTCATGTAGCGTGTCTTGATGAATGATCAAATAGCTTGTGTATGTCTGTTACTAAAAAAGGCTACTGATCGAGGAGCATCCCGTTGCTCCGGATTGATGTGTATGATATGTTAGTGTACCTTATGTTCTCCTTGTCATCTTGTCTGTGATAGTCATCATGTAAAGTGTGAGAGGGTGTAGTTCGTAGCATCGGATTTTGACAAATCGACTTGCAGCACTAATTGCTTCCTATGTCATCTTGTTCCCCAAGAGGCATATGCAGTTGTGTCCGACGCTTATTCTTCCACTCACCTAGTACGATTTTTCTTTTATATACCACGCGATGAAGAATTAGTATGCTGTAGTGAGAGGGACAACTTCCAAAATATAAGTGATGAAATGTCTCATGAATTTATGATTTGTTTGGTACAAATTCGGAATTGAGGTAAGAATTAGTATGCTGTAGTATCTCGTAGTGAAATAGTTATAATTGAGATCTCGTCTCGCTCAAATTAGCAACAATGCAAAGATTATGATGGAGTACAAATGCTGAAATTCGTACTGTATGCACTATTGCCAAAAAAAAAAAATCAATGTATCATACACGGTACTGGTAGAACAGATGTACACCTCGTCCGTGCATGCCTCAATTCAAATTTGGGTGAAATCTACATTGGGTTTGGGTCAAATGTTTGTTGCCCCGAAACAACCGTAGACGGATCCATTTATGGCACGAGCCATGCTCGAGACGCGTGCATCACCCATTCACCACACCACGTTGGCGTAACGGGCAGACCACGTTCAATTTGATCGGCAGTCTCCGGGATTCGGTTTCGTGGGGATCCCGGTTTCGTGTGGGCGTCGTATTGCGCGATGCGCGCTGTCAATTGAAGTGAAGCTCTCCAACAAGGCACCCTCCAACAAAGGCTAGGGCTGGGGGCGTAGGAGTTTCTTTTTTTAAGTGAATGGTAGTGAAATGTCCTCCTGCAAAGCTCCTGCTGGAGCGGGGAGACCTGAACATTGGTGCGAGTGCTGATTAAATTCATGCTGCTCGATAGAGACGCGTTGTCTTAACGTTTAAACTCTTCTTTTTTGATACAATTATAGCAAATCTTTTGCTATTTGAAAAAAAAAGGCTGCTTCAACGTGTGGGGTGCAATGCACGCGTTGAAATTGGCAAACAAGTATGGCATTGCTAAATGAGCTCGAGATTGAGCTGCAGATGTAAGGGCTCACTTCGTGTCCAGTCAGGTTGTTGGTTTTGACATACAAGCCAAATATGGTTCGCTCTCCATGGCACCAAAATGCGGTTTACATGTGCCTTAGTGTCTAATAACTATTGAGCTGACAGGAATGTGAGGTTTAGGAGCTATTTTTTGGACATCACATAATCCCGATTAATCGGAAAAAATAGTTGACAGGAATGTGAGGTTTAGCATACACCACAAGTGAGAATACACCACAACTATTGAGTTGACAGGAATGTGAGGTTTAGCATGCTCTCTTGGGGGCTACCGGCTACACTGCCTGTACTCTGTAGTTGTTAAATAAACTATTAGTTTGCCACTTGTGGTGTATGCTCACTATGTAGCTTATACTTGACAAATGCTATTATCTGTGCCTGTACTTCTAGGAAGACAAATAAAAAAAGAAAGGCATAAGGTACAGGCCAGGCGCTTCATCAGGCATACTTCTTGGTGCCACTAAGCGGCATGCTTTCTCGGTTAATTCAACTGTCGAGGCTTACCATCTGATCCTAATGGACCTAAAGGTGTGCTCCTATTTTGTTGTCTTGATCGTGTTGGCTATTAAATGACGATCTGCTTCAATTCCAAATACAAATTTAACGATTCAAAGGGTTTCTAGGGTGTCTTTGTTGTCCATTCTGTTGTTCGTCAATTTTTTTTTTAATGTCACGGACACAATTTGCTAATTACGTCCTTTCCATTTCCAGAATTTGCATACCTGGAAATGCAGTACGTACTGGGCGGCATCAATCAGCTGTCTCAGTGTGCTAGCTTTATTCCAAGTTTCCCAGCATTGGAATTTCTAAACATTTGGAGTACGGCTCATTGTTGATAGTTTTATATCTCATGACATTCTTTTTGTCCTTTCTACTGAAGACTGATGGAGGTAACACAGATGTGTAATCCCCATTTAAATGTAATTTAGGTTCAACGCTCAAACTGACATATATGCTGGATTTATTGTTGACCTGATGGTAATGACCAATATGGTGTATATGCTGTGTCATGGAGTGGCTGCTGTGATCTTAATCAAGCATATCCTAGAGAAGTTTCCCTCATGCGCAGCTTTTGGTTGGTAACTAAAGTCTAAGATGTAACTATATATTTATTTCTCTTCTTTTTCATTGTGTCTAGTTTCATATGCTAGTAGGAATTCATACCTTTATATATCTTAATCTTATATACAAAGTCTAGTTATCACCTGTGGTCCTCTGTAGTTTCTGTAATCTATCATTTATTTTTCATTTATCTTGACTTGGACTTATTTCGTTTTTTTCTGCATTTGTGATGGCAGATGGAGTTCTCCGTGTCATCAAAAGCATTCATTCACACGCCAGGAACTAGAAGCATATGACTAATTATTCAGGTAGAGTTGCTTTTGATTGTCTGGCATGATTTTCATTGCACATTTATGCTTATTCACTTTCGCTTTAGCAGGGGGTTTTACTTGGCCTTTTTCTATTTCCATTCCTATACAAGAGTTCTCTTCAAGTTTGGGTTTACTGTACAATGGAGGGGAAGCAACAAACGTAAGCAGTTGAGGATCATACGTGAAAAAGAATTGGTTCTGCTGTATTCTACATCTCGTTGGTGGTGGTGTTGATGTTTTTACTGTCATCATGGACACACCTTCCAAGGCCTCAAAGTGCATCCTTTTGTTTGATAAGCATCGAAGTTCAGCTTTTCACAAGAAGGCCTCAAAGTTGTTTGGTTATTGGGATTTCTCATTTCAAAATATATTGTCTATGATATAATTGACAGAAAGTTATATTCTTCATCTAGTCACAAAAAAAAAAGTTATATTCTTCATCTTATACCTGCACTATTAATGTTGAGTGGTTGAGAGACATAATTTAACAGGGTAGCTGGACAATATTTTTGGGATGGACTATTTACGCTTTGTGAGATGTTATTGCTTGTAAAATCTAACTGTATAAGACATTGACTTATGTTTGTTTAATCTTTCACAGTGTTATTAACTATATGTTCACTGATTCACATGAACTACTTGCTTTATGTGCATACTGGATATGTGTAAAATATGTATCAGTTAGAAGGTTCTACAGTATATCAAAGCAAAGCAAGACAGAGAGGATTCTTTTGCGCAAGTATTATCATCTTGTCGCTGTTCTCATTTTCTCTCCTGCAGTTATATTTCAGGTTGTTTGTGCGTTTTTAGGTTTGATTTCCTTCAGTCCTAAAACAAGGTTCAATTTCTATCAGAATTAATAAGTACTTTGCAAAGGGGGTTTCATACCCCCACACACATACGCACACACTAGATCACCTTTAATCCACTCCGACATTTGTGGTTTGAGATACATACATATACATCCAAATAAGGTATAATTGTTATATTAATAACTAATAATAATTCCAGACAAACGAACTAGCACTCTTAGTTTCACCTCCATCCAAAGGAACCCACCTCCAAAAGGTATACAACCATTACGACCATATATTTAGTAAGTAGACTAGCACTAATAGCATTGCAAAGCGTGGTGCAGAACTTCCATCCTTCTTGTAAGCAGCACCACACCAACACCACCACGGAAGACCATCACTCAAAGGCCCACTGGTTCTACTAGTGGATCTCCTCCTCTTGGGTGAAGTCGATCTTGATGTTGAATGTCATGCTGATCTCCTCCGGAGTCTTGCCCTTGATCATGTCAGACACCGCCTGGCAGGTTAGGTCCAGCAATCCCTTGATGTCCAGATAGTTGGCAGCCTGAAAAGGTAGCTCATGCACCCAATGTGTCAGCAAGCACACGCAAGATAAGGTGCTATATACAAGATGAAAAACAATCTATGCAACTTTCATCAAATGTTAGATGTTACCACATCTCAGAAAACCACGTCAATCAAACAATTTTATGTACAGCTACATTCATATGTGACAATCAAACAATTTTACGTACAGCTACATTCATATATAAAAAAGGGCATACCCAGTGCCATAGGCTCCCGAACTGCGGGGTCTGGGGAAGGAAAAATAGCCAGCAGCCATCCCTGTTCAAATGTGCAGAGGCTGGGGCTTGAACCCTGGACCTCTTGGTCACAGGCGGTACAGCTATATTCGTATATGTGACAACAATTATCTCCGCCCAAAGGATAAGGTAATAAATCTAATGCCCAATCAATACTACAGAACAGATATAGTGACATATCATCACCAACTGAAGCTAGCAGAAACCCAATCGAATACAAATAGCAACAGCATGATGTTAATAAACTGTTGTACTCACATGAAAAAGATTACTTCACATAAAAACGATCGATTAGCACTCACACTAAAGGGGTATTATTTATTTGGATCACCTCAAAAGAATATATTTGGATCACCTCGATAGAATAAATGTTGTGACATAACAATTGATTGATTACATAAAACCAGGGACACGGCTACAAGGGTATTAGTTATACATCCAGCACCACACAATCAGTCCATCAACTGGATAACGAATCAATCAATTTAAGTAGTGGATAACCGACCCGTCAATCTAAGTAGTCTATCTAATAATGTGAATCCTAGACAAGGCAATAATAGTAGATATAGAAACATAAAAAATAAGAAATCGGATCTACACGAGGAAGGAAGGGGTTACCGACCATGATGAGATCGATGAGCGTAACCTGGTCCACCATGACGAACTCCTCGTCCCAGTTCTTGAGGTCCTCGCCGCCGCCACCGACGTGCTTTTTGCAGTACTCGATGACCTTGGAGAGGATCTCCGAGTTGACGTCGGGAAGCGGGATGCCGTGGTCGGCGCAGCTGTCCTCGATCATGCGGCGGATGGTCCGCGACTCCATGGCCACCGCCTCCTCAACCTTGAACTCCTCGTAGTCGGAGCTCCTCAGGGTGATCTTCTTGTTGTCGGCCTCGGACGCCATGGATGGATCGACGAGGGCTGGACTGGTGCAACGAAACCCTAGCTAGCTGTGGCGCTACGTGGCAGGGAAGGAGACGGAAAGGCCCACACTTAAAAATGAGCCGAGTCCACCACCGCGCACCGCAAGAGAGCATGATCTTTTTTTAAGAAAAAAAAGTATACTTTTGCCCCCTCATCTTTTACGATAGTTCACGTTTGCTCCCTCATCTCAAAAACCAGGCATAGGCCCTTCTTCATCTATCCAAACCACGCACATGGCCTCCCTTCGTGGTTTGGGCTCTGGTATTCGGTGTGCTGGCAGCCATGTCGGCCTACATTTAGTCAACCCAGGCAGAAAATAGAAGACGACGTCGAGCGCCGCTGGTCACGCTCCTTCCTTTTCTCCGATGCCTTCACGCCGCCACTCTCGGTGATGCGAAGAACGCGCAACAGGGGTCCGACACGATAGACGAGCGGGAGGCCTCGGGGTTGACAGTGGAGTTCATCTTGGCGAGCTTCTGCGACGGCTGCGTATCTTCCTCTCAGTGTCGCGGACTCATGTGACGACGCTCAGGTTGTCCAAGAACTCGAGCAGCAGGAGGTGAATTGGGCGTCATCGTCGTCATGGCGGGGATGCACCACCATTGCAGATACGTCGTTGTCGTGGGTGCACGCGGATGCGCCAACGTCGCGTACGCGCCGGCAGCCCGAACTCGCCCCTGCCGCGCGCCGCCACCGTGGGCATGCGCCCCAGCCAAGCGCCGCCAGCTTAGCGCGTGGATACGCCTCGACCGCTCCCGGGCCAGCGCGGCTCGATCGCCATCGAGGGCGGGGACGTGCCCCCACTGCTGTAGTAGTGTTGGGTATTTTAAACGCACACAGAATAATCCGTAAGCGTACGAATACCGCTGTAGCTTTCACCCAGGAGTATTCCAGAGTATCGATTTTCACAGGGAACGTGAAGTGTACTAGAGAATCAAGAACGTCTAAGGAAAGGGTAATTATGGGTAGAGAGGGATTTTATGGTTTTCGTAAGTAGGTTTATCTAATTAAAGGCTTACTCTACTTTACTTACTTCGGAGCAACGATACCGTTTTGACTCTCGAACTAGATTGGGAAAAGGTAGTCAGAGGAAGGCTGCTAAAAAGCTCTACGAAAACATCAACCCGAACATGGTGGACTACAAAGGCCTAACAGAGTTATCACCCCCGGGGCTACCATAATTATCCGTGGGGTTGAACGCAACCTCAGGTAACCACTAACCTAGGCACCATGTCTATACTATTGATTACTAATCTAATCACGTACGATAACTAGACACTCAATATGAGCAGAGATCCGGTAAATATAATAAAACAAGAACTGAAATTAAATATAATGCTCAAAAAATAATAAATGAAGAACCTAGAGATTACTTGAAGACGAACCAGATGCTGCAAAAGTACAATGTTGAAGAAGATCCGACAGGTCCGGCTCCTCCTCTCTTCTCTAGATTACAACTAAATGAACTAGACAACTAGAACTAGAACTAGATCTAGAACTAGAACTAGAAGCAACTCAACTAGAGGGACCTCTACTTCTAATTAAAACCCTAGATTTTGATGTGTATGTAGACAATGAAGAAGGAGATGGAGAGGGGGGCGCCCCTGGGCCTGCTTATATAGTCTGAGGTGGAGTAGGGGGCAAGGAACCGCCACATCATCGATCCGCGTCACGTTTACAACTCTCCGTTGGATCCATCCATCAAGTTTTGTACACCATTAGATCAAACCGACCTTGTACGGACGTGAGGACTTGTGGGGAACCTTCTAGAGTCATCCCGAGGCTTACTGCAGAACAAACCGAGCAAGAACCGGCCTCTAAGGTACCGAACCGGACCTGAACCGGTCAAAACCGCCTTTGTACTGCTTTCTCGAGTCTTCTGGAGCTTTCCGGCCAGCTGGGCCGCCTGGTTCACCCGGTCCAACTGCATGTGGGCGAGCAAACCGTGAAAACCAACAGTCCAGCCCATCCTCGCACGTCATGTGTCCTGGTGGGCCGGCCCAAACCAAGCGGCCTGCTCCCGCGCGTCGAAGCGCACCCGCGCGCGCGTGCGTGGCCTGGGGTCCGCCATGTGTCGTCTCCGGGTTGGCCTGCCGGGTCGACTGCTTCCGCGTGGGAAGGCAGCGGGGTCCCGCCTGGACCCGTGTGTCAGCGCCTGTCGGCGATAGTTCCTGCACGTGTGGGGCCCGCCTGACGTTGACTACTTCTGTCGTGCTGACATCATCATTTCATGTGATTGTGTCTTCTTTTAATATCTTTTCATCCCGGACTCCAAATATAGCGAGTGATATATCTGTTTCGATCAGCGCGACGAGACCTCGTAATGATATACTCTAATTCATCATTTAAGATACTTTATATGGTGAAAACTTGATATTCCTACAAAACAGTACGGAACACCAAGACTCATGAAACAAATTAGTTCAAACCTTACAACTATGCTTTATGGTTCATTTCATGTCATAGCAGATAATAATTAATGGTTAAAAATTGACATTAAGAAACGTCAACAAACAGCGTCGTCAATCCCAGGCAAGCGGACAGCAGCTGCTTGGGCTCGTCCTCGGCCCGATGGCTTGCCAGGGTCTTGCCATCTTGTGAATGGAGAGGACAAGCGCGACGCGGCGAGTACGACGCATATGACAACGATCGGATCAATTTGGTACTCGGCAGTCACGGCGGCGAGCGATTTGGGCAGCGCTGCTCCCATGGCGGCGCATACGACGACACCCGTGCAGAGACACCAGGCACTGCTCCAGCTTGCGCGTTTGGGCGGAGCAGCTGCCTTGTTCCCCCGGCAGCTCGCCCAGGTTGAAGAACACCATGACGGAGAAGATGACGCATGCATGGCCACGACGGCCGCGGCGGGGGCAGCGCACTGTTCCGCGTGCAACAGCATGGCGGAGCCGATGCAACACACCACACCGCGGTTAGCACAATCACGGACATGGTCCAGAACACCACACCGCGGCCAGGAGCAGTGGCATGAGCAAGTTGTCTATCGATTGCATTCTTGAGAGGCTGCAGCCGGCAGAGCTGCGGAGCATGGCCGCCGTCTGCCACTCCATACGTCCATCTCGCAGGTGGCCTCCGCCTCCTTCCGTGGTGTAGCTATTGCCGCAGTGTACCGTGCGCATGCCACTGCCGCAGCTCGCAACCGCCGCCCGCAGCTGGCCTCGCGCTCGGTCTTCTCCCAACCCGACCTGCCTACCGGACTTGGCTCGCCACGCTGGACGACGGATGTGGCCCAAGGCCGCGGCGCCGCCCCCTTCGTTCTCCGCGGCGGGCGTATGAGATGAGATGAGCCGGTCATCGCTCCTGAGCCTTCGGTGAGTCAGCGTGGGCCCAATGCAAAAACCAGCCGCAAAACCAGGTTTGAGGGTGCAGTGCACGGATTTGATAAATGGAGGAGCATGTGTGTCTAGATTTTGAGTTCACGGAGCAAAATCAGACTTTCATAAAAACTGAGGGAGCAAATGTAGACTTTTTTCTTTTTTATCATTTTTTTGTTCTATCATGTTGGTGCCCGTGCTTATGATTGTACGTCCTATTGATAGAACTGGGTATTTTATTAATTTCACGTCCCCAGGGGCAAAAAGGTAATCCCCTCCCTTCGACGCCCTCCCTCACTCTCTTACTCCCTCACTCTCTCCATCACTCTATGCGGAGACGCGGCCCCTCCTCCTCCCTCCTCCCCCACTCGACCGTGGCGGCCATGGCGGCGGCCGCGGCCGTGGATCCGCCCAGGTAGGCCCCCTCTCCCTCTTTCCTCTCCTCCTTTCATCTCCCCTCCTCTCCTCCAACTCCGGTAGGGTTAGGGTTCCGGTCATGGCTTCCTCCCTCTCCCCTCCCTTCTCCTCCAACTCCGGCATCGGCGAGCTCATCCCCCCCCCCCCACCTCCTCCTCCTCCTCCCCGGGTATAGAAAATGTCCAGTCGGCCAGGGGGAGGAAGCGAAGACAGGTGGTAGGGAGGTAGGAGGGTGACTTAGGGTGCGCTGGCAGCGGGGAAGGCGGCCGGGCCAAGCCTAGGGCGGGGGCGAGGTGGACGGAGCTAGAGAAGGACTCCGCGAGGTCACCGGAGGCGCCGGGGACGGGGAGGAGGGCAGCCGCCGCCTCCGGTGAGACCCTATCGCTGCCAGCGGGGGCGAGGGCCGGCGGCGGAGTTCAGATGGGCAGTGCCGTCTATTCGCGAGGCGTCCTATCGATAGGACGTCCTAGCGCGTGATTTAGCCTTTCAAAAACCCAAACAACCTTTTGTATTTTCCAGCTAACACATATGAAAGAAACATCTTGTGTGCCATGATTTTCATTGAGTACATACATGGGTAACCTATACACTTTGTGTAGCAATTTACATTTGGAACTGAAGGAAGTACTAAAAATGATTACATTCTTCAATCTGCAATTTTACATTTGGAACATGCTCATTCAACCTATATTCTTATTTCCATCAGATATTGCATACATGCAAATTTGAGAGAGCATCACTCAAACTTTCTTGAAATGGGCTCTAAGGCCAATGGCACCTGAAATCCTACAAGGAAGAAACACTTCACGAGACACTAAACACTGAAAAGGGCTTGAAAAAAAAGTACAAGATTACATTCCATCAATAAACCAATATATTTGCATGACTTTAAATTCAAGAAAAATATTTTTTCATTCAGAAATCAGTAGAAATTTTGGAAAACAACATGATTGATTGGTCACCTTAATTTGTGAAAACCAATATGCCAGTAGTGGGCTAGTGGCTATGGATGACTCTCAGACGCAGGCTGTCTGCTATCATATTAAAAAGCACCAATATATTATAATAATGTATGTGTATCATGCAGTTTTCTATTTGTCCCATTCGAATACTCGGTGTTGCACATGATCCATCGACTTTGTATTTTCCTTTAGTTAATGAGCTGAAAGGGTGAAGATTTAGAATAGAGTATCAATAAAATTCTGAATAAAATCAGATCGGAATTGGAGTGGCAAGCAGTTACTATCAATGAATGAATTAATCTAAGATCAGATGAGTGTCAAGTGAGAGAGAGATTAACTAACAAATGTGATGGTGGTGACGCATTTGACGTCCATGGGCGACACTGAAGTTCCTCAGTGGTGCGATGCCGCTATTGCATGTGAGTGCTTGATCCCATATGAATTCTAGTCACTCCAGAAAAAATGCCTGGACATAGTTGAAGTCGATGGACACACAGGATGACGCACCTTCCACTGCACTGGAAGGACGTGAGTTGCCAAGTTAGAGTAGTCGGGGTCTATTGGGTCATAACCCGTTAGGGTTAATTAGTCGTTTGTTTAGGGGTTAAGTCAAACCTCTCTGTATAATGAGAGATATATCAATCTATAATGAAGCAAGAGATCAGAAGAAAATCGAAAATCACTTCTCTCTTAGCGGTCGTGGGCGAATGCCCCGTGGCTGCCGTTCTAGCCCTCACAACCCTAGCCCGTAAACAGTACCCATGGGTACTGTAGCAGCACGGGTACTGTTCACGCCCGCCACCGCTGCTTCCTCAACTCTCTCTCCCTTGCATCCACGCAGCCCCAACGAAGTCCATAACATCTAGTATCGGAGATCTTAGGTTCCCAAGGATCCTCCACCGCCATGGTGTCTTCAGGGCCTGCTGCGTTCTCTTCGATGACGTCAGAACAGCTGACCGTGGCAATCCTCGAGTTGCGTCGTGCCGTTGCTGGGATCCAGTCCTATCTCGTCAGTTTGGGCATGCAACCGCCCTCAACGCCCGTCTACACATCGGCAACCAGACAACCCTACTTGGCGCCGCTGCCAACCACTGTTGCGCCACTACCGACCACCGGGGCGCCGCTGCCGAGACCACTTGCCAATCGGCGGTAGTGCGGCTGCAGGCAGCGGTGCACGGCCTTCTGGCATGACGACGGGTGAGGCGGTTGTGCGATCTGCTGACGGACACTATGACGGCGTCGCAACCGATGCTTGAGCACCATACATCGGCGGTGGTGCGACTGCAGGCGGCGGCATGTGGCCTCCTTGCGCGCCGGCTGGTGAGGTGACTACGCGATTTCGTCCGTTGCATCGGGGATCTTCGGCATGCTGATTTTTCCACGAGCGGCGGGCATGCTGTTGTTTCTGCGGGCGGCAAACTCCACCTCTGCATTGGTGGCGGTTAGGAAAGCGGGAGTGCTTTGCCTAGCACAGCTGTTTTTCGTCACCGGCCGCCACAAGGGCGCCTTCGCTGGTCGTTGTTGCGACCAATTCCTGGTGGCCATCCTTGTGCTTCCCCTTCGTCAAGATGGCGTCTATGGGATCCAGGTGGCTAATTCAGGTCCAGAATAATAAAATAAACCGAGACGTAAAAAGCTTAATTTTAGGTGTTAGGTTTGTTTTGCGTCGAGTCGTCATTAGGTTGCAGCTCGAGGATGAGTTGCTTGTCTGGGTGGGGTGTAGTGTTAGAGTAGTCAGGGGCCATTGGGCCATAGCCCGTTAGGGTTAATTAGTCTCTTGCTTAGGGATCAAGTCAAACATCTCTATATAATGAGAGATGTATCAATCTATAATGAAGCAAGAGATCAGAAGGAAATCCCTTAACTTCTCTCTTACCGTGCGTGGGAGAATGCCCCGCGACTGGCGTTCTAGCCCTCACAACCCTAGCCCGTGAACAGTATCCGTGGTATTGTAGCTGTTCACGCCCGCCGCCGCCGCTTCCTCAACTCTCTCTCCCTTGCATCCACGCAGCCCCAACAAAGTTGATAACATCTGGTATCGGAGATCTCAGGTTCGATTTCAATGTCGACCTTGCTGCCTACTCCCACTGCGCCACCGCCAGCTTCCACCACCACGCCGCTGCCAACCTCCACTTCTGTGTTGCTGGCCACATTGTCGGGGGTGCTGGCCTCTTCGGGGGAGCTCGCACCGTCTAGATCGACGGTGTTGTTTGCCACCACCGTGATGACACCTGAGCAGTTGACGGCGGCTATCTTGGAGATAAGGCAGGCCGCGGCGAGCATCAGAGCCTTCCTCGTCGGGCCCTATGCGCCCCACCGCAACCCCAATTCCTGGAGATCTGATGTCCATGGTCGCTGTCTCCGTTACCGGCGTGGCTCACCGCTTCCTCAACACCAGTCAACACGTCGGCGCCCACTCAACCCTACTTGGTGCCGCTGCCGGCGCTGCTGCCGACCACCGGGGCGCCGCTGCAGCCCACCGAGGCGCTAATGCCAACAACTAGGGCGTTGTTGCCGACCACCGGGGCGCCGCAGCTGACCACCGGGTCCGTCGTGACACATGGTGGTGTGCCGTCCTCGGGCATTCTGTACGCTGGTGTCGATGGTCCGCTCTTCCACAACAGCAGCCTACTATCGTCGACTCCCGTGGCCTCACCCTCGGTGGACAGCACAGTTTTCCCCACGGGCGGCGGGCAAGCTGCGTTGTCCGCGGGCGGCAAACTCCACCTCTGTGTCGGTGGCGGTTTGGAAGGCGCCCCCTTCCCGTCTATTTCGTCATTGGCGGGAGCGCTTTGCCTAATGTCGTCGTTTTTCGTTGTCAGGCGCCACGAGGGCGCCTCCGTTGGTCGTTGTTGTGGCTAATTTCCGGTGGCCGTCCATGTGCCCCCTTTGGTCCAGATGGCGTCCATGGGATCCACGTGGCTGCACACGTGCAGTTTCATCACGCGGAGGGTGCCCGACGTATCTTCAGGAGTCAGAAATAAAGAGTCGTATTCCAATTCTGGGTCAGAATAATAAAATAAGCCGAGATGCTTGTCAAATAAGCGAATAATTCTGGGTCCAGATGTTTATTTTTAGGTGTTAGGTTTGTATTTCGTCAAGTCATCATTAGGTCGTAGCTCAAGGACGAGCTACTTGTCCGGATGGGGTGTAGTGTTAGAGTAGTCAGGGGCCTATTTGGCCATAGCCCGTCAGGGTTAATTAGTCGTTTGCTTAGGTGTCAAATTAGACCTCTCTATATAATAAGAGGAGATGTATCATTCTATAATCAAGTAAGAGATCAGAATGAAATCTCTTCTCTTTTGCCGACCATGGACGAATGCCTCGCGGCTGACGTTCTAGTCTTCACAACCGTAGCCCATAAACAGTACCCGTGGGTACTATAACAACGCGGGTAGCTGGCCGCCGCCGCTTCCTCGACTCTCATCTCAGGTCAATCTCACCTCATCCCATATCTACATCTACATAACCCAGGCCGCCGACACACGACCAAAGGAAGAGAAGACGTCCACCAAGCCACGTTCCCACAATCCCACCGCTGCTGGATTGATATAACCGAGTAAGAAAACCACAAGAATCCATGCCCAATGACGTCCAAAAACCAAAACTACCGATCTGTCTTCTGTACGTGTCCATGTTCCCTCCCCGCGACGGATCGCATCGCACGCCGCATCTGGTTACGCCACGCCACGCCACGCCACGGCCCCGCCACACGCCACGCCAATCCACGGCCAGCCTGAGCCAGCCGCGCAGCCGCCCGCGACACCTTCGTCTCCCTTCCCGTGTCGCTTCGTAGTTCGTCCCCTTCCCTGCGCCCAAGCAGCAACAGAGGATTCCCCTCCTCCCGTCGGGAGATCCGGCCCTTCGCGCGGTGGTCGCCGGAGGGAGCGGCATGGGGCTCTGGGACTCGCTCCTCAACTGGCTCCGGAGGTTCGTGCTCTGCTGCCGGACTAACTCTCTGACTCTCTCTCTCTCTCTCCCGCCCTCTGCCCTCGCCCCTTCCGCTCCAATCCATTCGTTTGATGGAAACCCTTCCCGCCCCTTTGTTCCGCTCAACAGCTTCGGGTGTCTCGACTGGGACAGTTCGGGGTGTCTCGACTGGGGCAGGACTATGACATCTCTTAGGATTTGGCTAGACTGGGATTCCTTTGAGGACGGCGATGTTATGCGGCTTGGTTGTGAATTCAAGTGGGTCGCGTGTTCTGGGCAGTTAGATCCACGCTAGCAACAGGTACCACACGCACGCAATCGGCAGTTGCTTCTGCATACTAGCCTTGGTAGATCTTCATGCTGTCAGGATAGTTATTATACAAGGGTAAAGATAATTGATCGGAGTACGGGTTCAAAAATTGTCGTGTTCACTTCTGCATACTCACGATTGTTGAGCCAAGATGTATACATACACGAATACACGATCAAGCTTCAGAATCGTAAAGTGGGTGCCCGGGAGTGCCTACAGTCTGCAGTGTGAATGGAGATTTCCATCGTTAGGATCTGTCCCTGCCCTTCAGGAAGTGCTTGATCATGTGTGAATGATTGGTTGCTCCTACTCATGTTTGGTGAATTTTAGTTTTCAACTTGCCTCTGTGGCAGATCATTTTTATTTCTCTGTTTACTCCTTTCTCTGCTAGTGTGAAATTAGTAGGCGTACCAGTGTGTACATTTTGTTGGATTTTAAACATCGCATATTGATTTGTCGCAATTGTGCTCATGGCAGTAAATTTTCTTTTCAGCTTGTTTTTTAAGCAAGAAATGGAACTCTCCCTGGTTGGCTTGCAGAATGCTGGGAAGACATCATTAGTCAATGCTGTCGCTGTATGCATCAACTCACTCAACTTAGCATACATTACCATGTTTGATGTGGTGTTTTGATTTTAATTCATGGTTACTGTACTTTGCAGACAGGTGGCTACAGCGAGGACATGATTCCAACCGTACGTACATACAGACACTTTCTTTTTATCATATCCTGAACAAATCTTGGCTATCTAAGTGATCTAAAATGCTCATCTGCGAAACAGGTAGGCTTCAATATGCGAAAAGTCACCAAGGGAAATGTCACAATTAAACTTTGGGATCTTGGTGGCCAGCGGAGATTCCGCACCATGTGGGAGCGCTACTGCCGTGGAGTTTCTGCTATTCTGTAATTCCTGCTCTTCTTAAATATTCAATATTGTATATTTGATATTCAGTTTTTTGTTACTGAGATAGGATTATAACATTCATACAACTCATAACCTCCATTGGAGCACTTTATGGGTGGTATTCTTTTCTTAAGATAATCAAATCCTTGGAGATCAACCCAACATTCCATGTAGCAAGGAGATATTAAACTGTGGATTATTGCCTAACATTATATTCATTTTCATATCCTGATTAAGCATGTTTTCTTCCCTTACAAGCAGTGTAGATATATTGCTTCTGCATTCTGTTTACCCCTGTATGCAGACATGCAGTACATCTTGAAGCATCATAACTGTAATCTGTTAAGTTAGAAACTGATAATTACAGAGAAAGAGCAGGAGGGTGGGAATGTTGACTGACGCTTTATCAATCAAAACAATAAAGTACATAACAGATAACATCATCTAATTCATACATCCATTTTCATCACTCTCTTGAAACATATAAATTTAGACCATGATGTTTGTTCCTATATTTATTATGTTCTCTTGTGTGTGTTTGACTGACTGTTGTTACCCGGATATTTTTCAGTTATCTGGCCTTACTGGATATCCTTGACGGATCATGATTTGATAATTTTGTGATTTATTGCAGATATGTTGTGGATGCTGCTGACCGAGATAGCGTCCCAATAGCGAAAAGTGAATTGCATGATCTGCTGACGAAACAGTCTTTAGCTGGGATTCCCCTGCTTGTCCTTGGCAACAAAATTGACAAGTCAGAAGCGCTTTCGAAGCAGGCATTGGTTGATCAACTGTGAGCCCAGTCTTCTTCATTTGCCTACTCATCATTTTACTTTCTGCATGATATTTCAGCTGAAGCTCTCTCCCTTTTCTGTTTTCAGTGGACTGGAATTGATAAAGGACCGTGAAGTTTGTTGCTACATGATCTCCTGTAAGGATTCTGTGAACATAGACATCGTCATCGACTGGCTTATCAAGCACTCTAGAACAGCAAAGTAGTCTTTCTGTGTGTTTGTATCACTTGATGCATGGTGATTTATCTTTGTGAATCAGCACTTCCCAGAATCCTAGTTACTTGGTCCAGATGTTAAAAGCGGCCACCTTGTAATTTATGATCCCTTTGGTGTCACAGACGAATTGTATGTTATCTAGAAGACTAGAACCTTGGATTCCCTTTGTAAATCCCTTGAGACTTTGATTATTCTTACTGTGAATGGCATCCAGTGTTTTTATTCTGGACATAGAAAACCAGACCTATGATCATGGATGCATTTTTCTTTTCAGAGATTCTGGGAGAGTAGAAATATCAAAAATCCCAAATCAAATTGTCAGTAAATATGGAACTCTGTTTTAAATTGTTACTTGTTGTTGCTTTTCTAGTTGTTTTTAATATGATGTGCATAGCAAACAATATATGCATATCTTAGAAAACTTAAAATGGACTTATAATTGGAACGTAGACACTAAGCCAAAACGATTTTATACATTAACATTTTCACGCAGGTCGACAACCTATCGTCAGAGTATCCGATTTTTTTTTTCGCGAACATTAGATAAGTGGGCCGACAGGTATATGCCTTGCCGATACGGCCCAACCCAACAAGAAGCTTCCTTGTCCCTCTGTCCCCGACGCCCTAGCCTCCGATGCCCGCACGCCCTCGCCTCGCGCCGCACTCCCGCTCACCGGCGGCCGGCCACCTGCGACGTGGATCCAGGCTCCAGCGAACTACCGTGAGTTCATCCCTTTCCCCGTGAGTAACATCGGCAACTTACTCCATCGGCAACCCCTCACAATCCTCGCCGCCGCCGGCTGCTCCACCCCGCCGTCGCCATGGGTAATTTCCGCAAGCTTGGCCGCGGTTACTCCCACCGCCTCTCCATGCTCAGGTCTTGCTTTTCTCACACCTCAAAGCCCCTGTCCTATAGCTCTATGCCGCCTTGCCGCTGACCTCTGAATTCGTCTCCTCGGCAGGACGATGGTATCGCAGCTAGTGAAGCACGAGCGCATTGAGACCACAGTTGCTAAGGTATTTTCTTTCGCGTACCGGCGTTTCTTCGAGCAGGGGCGTGTGGTGGGTGGGCAGGATTTGTGCTCCAGGAGAGTGATCGCTGAATGCATTTCCTTTGCCGTGGTTGGTTTCAGGCGAAGGAGGTCCGGCGGAAGGCAGATCAGATGGTGCAACTAGGGAAGGAGGTAATTGGAACACAAGCCTCCTGATGCTAATTAAATTCCAACGTGAAATGTTGGGGCATTTCGTGGTATCCATGAATCTATGCAGGGCAGTGGCGGTAAACAACTGAGTGAACATTTTTGCAAAGTATGCTCATAGGTTAGAAGTATTTGTAAGAAAGAAATTAGTGTACCTATATTTGGTAGGGTTCTCCTCTACAATTCAGATTGCTTCTCCACATGACCTGTATGCATTGCTACCTGAATTGGAGTTGGACATTATTGGCCACTGATTGTCTGATTACTACTTCAAAAGTAATGCTTCCTGTCTATTTGTTTGACACTCTGCTGCACTGAAATCTAAATCAGACACGTATAAGCAGCTACTTTTCCGTCTCTTTTCAAGTAAAGCAATGCTTTAAACAATCAGATCAACACCTTTGTTTTTCTCAAGTATTCAGACCAGCATCTTTGTTTCTGCCTTTCTGACATAGAACTTAGCATGTTTTTTTGTCAGTGCTAATTTGTAATATAAGATCCAATAACCCTAACATCCTAGGCCCCATTTGGCATGGTTCCAGATTCTGGTTCACTTTGGAAGTGATTCAAATTCACCCTGAAAGTGCTAATCAGCTGTGAAATTGTTTGAATAGCTGGTTGGGTTCTAATTTTTAAAAGAAAGGATAAATCAACCGCATTCCTTCTCCATCTGTGTGAAGGGTGGCAACAAATTGAATTGATTCACTGGTTGCATGGGAGACCTCGGTGGGCAGGGTTCCTCATTGTGAAGGGCAAGCTCGATCTGGAATGGAACTCAGTGTAGAGGCCATGCGTGGGAGGCTGGAGGGGAGATGGGACTGGGAGCTCAGCACAAAGGGAGAGCTTGACCCGGACCTCACATCCGAGGACAAGCTGCCCACCAATGGGGAGCTCAGCGCCAAGGAGAGCCAACCATAGAGACAAGGGATAGTGTGGTCGGTGTGACAGGTGGGTTAGTCACGCGTGAAATAAGGTTTTGACTGACTTGCCTCACGTGTGCAAAAAAGTGAATCAATTCACTGTGATTCCCACATGGAGCCGACAGAAGAAAAGACATTTCATGGGGATTTGCTAGTTTCTCAAAGGAATCAGCGGCAAGAATATGTGTCAAAGGAGCCCTTAGTCGTGGATTAAACTTTTCTTTTGGTGGACACCCAGTAGTCCTAAATATGTTACTCTTTTGTCAGAACCAAGAAGAAGAAAAATGTCCCAGAGGTGTATGCAATAGGCATATGATTTGGAGCCCTTCCTTAGAAGCTTATTTGCAACTCACTTATTTTTATCTAACCTGGGTCTTGTTTTATTTTTGGTGAGTTGATGTCTTGAAGCAAACAATGCAGAAACTTATATCATACATTGGCACGATATGTAGGGTACTGAGCATGCAGCAAGACGTGCTGCTGCCTTTGTTCGGGGTGATGATGTTGTTCATAAGCTATTCACTGAGCTGGCCTACCGCTACAGGTAATCTTTTTTCCTACACATCGGTTCACTCAGTTTATTGTATCTGCATTCGATTTGTTACTAGCCCTAATTCAGAATTGGTGTGATGTTGTCATTTCAATATCTGAAATAGGCAATCAGGCATAAGGAGAACAACTATAGTACAAGAGCTAATTGCTAGTGAGCTAAAAATTAGCTCAATAGCTCTAGTTATCCAAGAGGAAAGCTAATAGGTCGTCTAATTTGTTAGCCAAGTCTTCAACTAGCTGTTAGCCAACTAGCTTAGCCAACTATAGTTAATTTGGTCTAATTTTTAGCCCCAACTAGTAACTATCCATGTGTATCCAAACAGGCCCTAATGTGTATTCGAGAACCTTCTAGCATTAATATGAAGAATTTGGCATAAAAACTTTTACTATTCATCTAAAAGTTGTATAATGATTTGTGTGATAACACAAATGAGAAAAGTAGAATAGCATGCCATGTATTTGGAATCAGAGTGGATTGGAACTAATTGTATATCCTTATATTCCAGAGATCGAGCTGGTGGATACACAAGAATGTTAAGGACCAGGATACGTGTTGGTGATGCTGCACCAATGGCATATATCGAGTAAACATTTTTTGTCTATATTTCTTGGAGTCCAATTTTACCCATACAGCTTCTCATAGTTTAGTGCACATTGCAAGTTCATTGCTCCTTGGTACTTCGTTTAGTGAAAGGAGCTGACTTATAATTGTTGCCAAGTGCACCCTCTGTTTTTAAATACATGGACAAGCTATTTAGTTTATGCTAGCATGCCCTAAACACCATATATTTAAAAAAAGTGGAGAGAGTAATTGTTACTTGACATTGTTACATCCAAATAGTTCAGTATGAATCAGATTGCAGTAAATCGTCAAATGACATATAGCAGACTCCCTGTAGACATGTATTTATCTGTTGTCATATGCAGGTTCGTGGACAGGGAGAATGAGCTTCGAGAGGCCAAACCTGCCACACCGCCACCTCCTCAGCGAGCCCCTCTTGATCCATGGACCAAGTCACGTGCTAGCCAACAGTGGGCAGGACCGAAAATCACCAAGACCTCGAAATCAGACGGATTATGAGTAGCAGGATATCTATGTTTTCCATAAAAAGTTTCAGTTATGTCGCTTAAGTAGCAGGAGCTTTTTTTTCACTGGAGATAACTGCTGATAGAATAATTTAAACTTTGTTATCATATTGTATACTTCTATCGCCAATTGAAGATTGCAAGGCTGTTCACACATGAAGTTTGGAACGAGAGAGATGTATCTCTGTGTTGTTTGTTGCAGTTGTAACAGATGGATTCAAGACAATGGATTTAGATGGTTAAGTATAAGTGTAATGGATCAAAGATTTGCTATTCCAGCGTCCTCCTTTCATATTATTTCTTTTAATCCCAACAATGTGATTACCTGCATGCCAGATTCGTATCTTATTAAATGTTTCATGAAGCCTACATTCATACAACATTACTACACTAATACTTAATTACAAAGTTCTTAAACATGAGGAATATTATGATCAAATATGCTTTTTATAATAATATCTATAACAACACAATGCAGGCCTGGTGTTACTTAACCTGTAACTGTTCTTAGTTCCATATATGTATGTTAGATCCTTAGCAGGTTACTGTTCCATACATACGTGTACAAGTAAAACTGAAATAGCAACATAAAAATTCCTTAACTGATTATTAGAGTGCCATTGTGAATTTCAGCATTGCCTCATTCGTCATTTAAAAGAATATACCAATTATGTCAACATTTCTTCCATTGGTTCTGCATGTATCCTACCTGATTCAATATGGGATGTAGGTATGCCCGCTATCATGTTGATCCTAGTAAACCGTAGGCAGGTTATCCAACAAAAGATGAGATTCATGGTAGGTGTTCTGGACTTCTGGAGGATGCACTCATTGACGGCGATGTTGGTGTCAGCGTATAGAATAATGGAAGGAAATTTGAGTTCTGCATCAATGTTACCCTGGATCAGTTTAGAGAACTGGCATCACATATCAGGTTGATGGGGTAGTAGGTGTCCTAATTTCCCCATCTTGCCAATTGCGACACACTGCCCTTTCAAACTCTAAAAAGTGTTTTGTCCTGCCAAGTGCCCAGTCTGTCTATCAATCCATGCTTACATAGCATACTGCATACTCTTTCGTTTGTGGACATGATGTCGAGTCATACGCCCCTAAGTATTAGTGAACTACAGAGAAATTAACTTGCAAGCGGTCATTTGAATCCTAGAACCCTGCCAGTAGCTACGCTCCTAAATAGCCTAGCATAAGGAAAAGAGACACAAGAAACTGCTGTACATTATCCACCAATCCAATAAATTAATTAAGGGCCATCAAGAAGTTGGTACATGATGTTTCAGTTCTTCGTTTCACATCCCGTTTCCAAAGTAATAAACTAATTCATACTAGGTACTAGATAGTAGTAGTTAGATACGCTTGCTCTAGGAGGTTTATGAGAATTGCACAGATCAGATTCGGGTGAATAAGCATGAGCACTAATTTGCATTGTTTTTTTTTTTCCCTCTCTCAGATATGAACAATTGCAATGTGTGGAAATAGTTTATTTTCCATATGTAACGGCAACTGGTAGTGGCAAACGAAATTGTTCCTTAAGGTCAACAAATACAAATCATGATTCAGAATAGCCGTGCTGGACTAGAAGCTCTGGCTTTCTGGCGATGCAACCAACTATGCATTATGAGGGCTGCAACGGCAAGTGAGATTCAGAGAACATCCCTGACCCTGACCCTGAGGACCCAAGCGATGGCAGAGAGTCCAGAAGATGTTTTGAGATCGCCTTGTTCGTTCAAGAAGCGCGACACGCATGTTATTCTGAGTTCTGACTTCGGCGCATTGTATATACGAATGGTAGGTCGAGGTCAGATCCTACAGCATGTGCAGGTTTACTGGTGATTGGCGGCAATATCTTTATCCAATCCGCGTGATCGATGGCGATAAGAAATGCTTAAGGTGCAGCATTGCACGACTTTTGCAAATGATGCGCTTCGCATGTGCTGATGAGGAATTCAGTTGAGCAACAACGCCTCCCAATAATTCTTCAACAGACGATAGACCAGTTCAACTCAAGGATCCATTCAGCGTAGAGCAACTGTTACATGTGCATTATACTCTTTTTTAAGTTTTCATTCATTCCAAAATCATGCAGGAACGGATGAGATAATGCAGAGAACCAGATTGGCATCCCTGACCCGAGCAGAGATGTGTGTGTATAGATGGAGATGCACTATTGCACATGCGCCTCTTCCTAAGGTGAAGCTATCTAATGGCAACCAGAGTTGACCTGAATAATTTGGCCTTGCACTGTTGCACATTAACGCATCATAGTAGTGGCCTGGTGGGCTAATAATAAACCACGGAAGAGAAGCCAACAGGAACACGCAGAGATTGGAGAAGGCGGAAGGAAACATACCGACAGTCTAACACGGTGTCAGATCACTGGATCAAGGTGAATCGGAAGCCATCGGCGGCTTCTCATCTTCAAACCATACTTGTTTTGCTCAAATGAGCAGCGGAAGAAGTACAGCGCCGCCTGAAGATAAGTTTACAATTCCTTATCTCCTGGTCTGACGATCATCGAACATGTTTTGCGACAGTAAATAAAAAAAAAAGGAAGTGTTAACTCGCTTCAGGGAGGTACAGAGTCATGCTATTAGCTCGTCCGGCAACTCCACGAACCGTGCCTTTTTCTGAAACATCAAAATGGAAGCTGAATTAGCAACGAGGGTGCAGGAGGCGTAGCAACCATCAACTTCATTTAGATTGCTCCAAGCACAAAAGATATTCAGCAATTGTAGCACAAACATGGCAAAGCAACTTCGTTTTCGTTGTACAATTGTATAACCGCACTGTTCGTCTAAACAAATCGTTTTTTGTCAAAACTTCTCCGGATGCCACTCGAGATCATGTTCCTGCATCCAGCCCACTTGTGTGTTCGTTGTTCCCCGCAATGAGCGGAGAACAGCAGTTTCGTGTCCACTTTTCTACACAAGCTAGCTTAGTGCCCCACTGAGACAGGCTACATGTTCTCTGCAACGACAAAGGAAACTGCATCTAAAATGCAATGCGGCCATGTAACCTCGTTCGTGCTAGCGTTCACACTAGAAACTGCGCCTGTGTTCACACTAGATTAAAGAACCAGTGCGATCGTTCTTAGTAAAAACGAGCAAGGCGATCTCAAAACAAATGGGCATTCTACAATTTTAGCCGTAATTTAAATATACCAACTAATCACAAGAGATCGAACGGATGCTAAATCACGTTTCTCTGTCGCAGCGTGCAAATCTTACTGTGTTGATGTATGGCAATGGGAACAAACAATAATGCAATGCACGTGGGGGGTGATGGGGGTTAAATCTAGATACGGACGAAATTACCTCGTTGGTGCGTGGCAGCGTGGGCCACCGCTGCGGCGTCTTGGCCGGCGCCGGCGGCGGCAGCATGAACCCGGCGCCCCACTCGGGCGTCTTGGCGAACCTAGGGCTCCGCAGTATCCCTGGCGGGCGCTCCGGGGTGACGCGGGCGCTGGCGTGCGCGCCGCAGAGCTCCATGATCTTGGCGGCGGCCTCGGCGGGGTCCTTGCTCTCCCCCATGAGCTTCTCCACCTGCGCCCTGGGGAGCCGCATCTTGAGGCGCAAGGGCGTGGAGCCGCCGCCGCCGGCACCGGCGGGCAGCGGGGAGGCGGCGCCGCCGGGGAGCGGGGAGGTGGGCGCGGACGCGGAGGCGGCGTGGGCGGGGAGCGAGGAGAGGTCGGAGGTGGATCGGCGCGCGAGCTTGAGCGACTCGAGCCGCTCGCGGGCGCCGACGTTGAGGTTGCCCGACCAGGCGCGGCGCATGTGGCCCGGTCCCGAGGGCGCGCGGCGCGGGAGCGCGACGAGGAAGTAGAGCCGGCCCCGGCGGAGCGGCGCGTCGGGCGCCAGCGGGCGCGCGCGGGCGCCCAGGAGCTTGACCTCCTCCGACTCGAGCAGCTGGAAGCCCGGGTGGTCCCGTAGCACGTCGGCCGCGGCGGCCGGGGGCTTGACGCGGAAGAAGGTGCCGTCCAGCTGCATCACCTTGGCGCTCTTGCGCTTGCCCCCGATGCTGTTCCCCATTGCGGTCGGGTTTGCGGCGTCGTGGACGGGACGGACGACGGGGTGCGGTGTGTGTGCTTGTGCGGGAGGCGCGGTGCGGTGGGGTTGAGGTCTGCGGGAGGGAGTGCGGGGCGCGGCGGCGAGGGAATTTTAAAAGGGGGAGTCAGAGGAGGGGAGGGAGGGAGGCTCGAGGACGGAGATGCCCTCCCTCCCGAGGCAGTGGGTGTTTTTTCACCTTTTTTGGTCAAGACGCAGCAGAGGTGGTTGTAGGGATTGAAGCAAGGGTGCGTGATTTGGGGTGACTGGGTGGGTGGTAAAGCACTAAAAGCTCCCAAATCAGTGAGCTTGCTGAGATCTGGGTGTCGCTGATTAGCAGGAGCTGCCGCGCCCATGGATGGACCAGTGACAAACCTATGGGGCTTTCTTGCTCTGTCTTCTAATGACACCGACGGGTGGATGGCGCAGCCAAAGTTGGTCACGATCCTAGTAGGATCTTAGCGCTTTAAGATCCAGATTGACCAGATTGATTTTAGGATTCTAGTAATTATGATTCAGTAATTTTTGATCCGACCATTTAGTTTAGAATATCTTTTTTTACAACAATGGAACAGAGAATTTTTAGCAGGTTTTAATCTTTTTTTTTTTTTTGAATCCATGGACTGCACATGTATCTTCCTCCATTTCTAATAGAATTATGGGATGTATGCATGTGAAAATGGGAGGGTGAACGGAATCTAGGGGAGGAATCTCGCTAGTTTTATGGCTATTCATACGGTGGACTCATGGTTACCAATTACAAGCTTGCAAGTATTCTCAAACATAAATAAACTCTTCGCCACTTGACTTAACCACAAGAATCCAGAGAGAGCCTAGCGTCACTTCTCCATTCCACAAGAATTCACACACAATCCATTGTTGGGTCATGCTTGTTTCGGCTAAGAGATTTTGGAAAAGGAAAACAGATTGTATACCCACGTCCTAGCTGTTATGAATGATTAAGAGTCCAAAGCTGATAACGGCTTGGCAGCATGAACTTCAGCTTAGAGCTTGTTTGGATGAACTATAGCTAGTGATAAACCTAATAGTGAACTAACATCTAGTTGGAGTCTTGGATTAGTTATTAGTCCATTCACTAGTCCACGTATTTAGACTTTCATGAGCTAAACAACTACTCTTTCTGTTCTAATTTATAGTTCGTTTGATTTTTTTAAGACTAAGTTTGAAACAGAGGGAGCAGTTGTTAGTTCATGGATCCTAACATGCTCTTGCATAGACTCTTTTTCTCACTTAGGACGTCCCAAAAATAGCCAAATGCTAGCTATTTAATGCGGGTTCATAGGGAAGTCATTTTTAATTAACTTTGTCACGTTATTTTCTTCCCTCAACATCCTCTCTTGTACTACATACGCGTCATCACCATCGATTCCCAACAATTTCTCACTTCATTTTCCGGGCGAAACAATCGACGTTCCTGGCTCTACTTCTTACGGTTGTCATTCTGTTATTAGCTTTTTATAATATTTTTTCTCAGCACACTAAAAACTATAAAAAGCTTCTCAGAACGTATCTAGTTCATTTTCTCATATTTTCATTTTTTTTTTAAGCCAGCTCAATAGTTGCTTCCTATCAATTATGACGGCAGTCAGTCTCACCTTTGCGGTATAGAGACGAGAACAGCTGCGTTCAGGAAAGAGGATTTACTTTCAATTGAGTCTTTTATTTGGAGTGGTATCAAATCATCCATTCTTTGAATTTTGAGCCTAAACAAAGTCTCCGGCGGAAGAGGATTCCATTCTACAGTTCATACAATGCAACCGCAGCCTGCCATAACCATTGATATTAATATAGGGACTGATCATTTGATCCACGGAAGAGCCACGCAATCTTGATTTAAACAGGGACTACTAACTACTTAAACAAGACGTGCGTTGGTGTGAACATTCAGTTATCCCTCCATTGGCTGCTTCAGGTCGCCGTCGCCGGCGTTTGCACACGCCGTTTTGTCTTTTGTGCCCCTCGGAACGGGTGTGGTGTAAACACGGTCAAATTCCCATAGATCTCTCTCGCCACGCGTGGCAAGACGTGCGTGAGGTCAATGGATCATGGTAGGTAAACGGATGGAGCTTGGCTTTGCATTGGAGACTGCATCCATCTCCTTCTCCTGTGCTGGTGCTGCTCGCCTGCTCACGAAAGGGATCTCGTGTCGGGAGCAGCGTGGCCAAAGCGATCTTGACAACTCCGGGTATCAAATGGTTCGCTCTTTTTGTCAGGTTGCTCGGAACCCTACTCATAACTCATTTGTGTGCCTATCCAGGTTGCTCGGCACCTTCGTGAGTGACTATGATGATGACCTGCGGCGAAAGTGCCTTTTTATTTTTTGGTTTTTGTGAAACTAAATTATTGCGGAGATTACGTTGATAATGTTCTGATAATCAGGTGTGATCGTGAAGATCGTCTTTTTCTCCTCCCCGGCCCATTGTTTGGTACAGCATTACAGTACGCCTACTACAAAAATTATAATACACTCTTGGATTGGAGCTCCTAATGCTGTCTATGGCCATACACCACAAGAGCATCTGGTACGTAGTGACGACTGACGAGACAAACTTTACGAGTGGTGTGCACACGTGTTTTTGGTCTCTTCTGAACGCTCAAGACATACATCATCGCATGAAAGCGAAGCGCTAACTCACCAGCAGTACAGAACGTACTTATCGCCTTAAATCAGAGTGCTGTGCCATTTGACTCCTCAATCCTCATGATATGGTCCACGTCTGATGCAAGCAGATGCGCTCTGAGCAGTTCAGTGTTTAAAATCGAGGAACAGGTACCATGGCATCGATATTTTAATTCATTTGTTTTTGAAAACTGAGTTGCCATTTGGGCATCGGTATCATTTTCTGAATCACAGTCTAAGCTTTTGCCAAGATATAGGATACCCTGGAATTAAAGTAACAAGACGCCCAGGTAGTAGTAATAAAGCATAGAACCATCATTACCGTGTTGCTTTCTTATCAGGTCGCCTTGCTAATCATGTCCATGGACCATGGGAGAGCATTTTGGCCCCAACAAATTAGTGCTGAAAGTAAAGATGGTGACTGCACTCGAGCTCTCAAAAACTTCAAAAGGGAGGCCCAGGTATGAAGTGCTGAAGGTATCAGGTTTATGTCAGGTTGATATCTTGAAGACAAAGAAGTCATAAGTAGATATTTGGACGGCGACCGAGATAATTTTGCACTAAAAGATTAAAAGCTCAAATCAAACTACATGCAGACATGAGCAACAGAACATCTCAGATTCAAGGGCACCAACCAATTTATGGCGTGATTTGATGAACAAGCGTTTGGTCCTGACTGAAACAAACTAATCACCAACCCCACTAAATTCACACTCAATGACAGATGATGTTACAATTCTCCAGTATGTATACATACAAGTGAAAAGTTGAAAACACACGCGCACGCACAAAATGGTGTGCGGTGGACAGTGGGATTAGAGCACCTGCAACTTACTGAGATGCTCCAGGAGTGAAGTTGCCTTGCGCTTAGCTCGGTCTGTGCCGGTCTTCGCCAGCTCAGTTAGTGGTATCTGAGCACCTAGCCTCCCTATACAGGCGAGGTTCTCAGCGTCTTTCTTGCAAAGTGCAAGTAAAATAGCCGCGGCATTCTCCTTGTTACGGGCCTGGCCTGACCGTAGCAAATCTATCAAGAAGGGTATGGCGTGAGCCTTGGATATAGCAGTTTTACACTCATGATGGCTCACAAGAACTGACAAGATTGTCAGTGCTTCGTCGATAGCTCCACTTCTAGATGAATCCTGCAGCATCCGAATAAGTGGCACCAGAATCCCTGCTCGAACAGCCCTGACCTTGTTAGCTTGGTATATGCAAAGATTGAACAGTGCTGTTGCTGCATCCTTTTTACCCCTTGAGCTACCACTCTGCAACAACTCAACCAATGCTTCAATAGCCCCTGGGGTGCTTCCTATCATTATCTTGTTATCGTCAATTAGTGACAAACTGAAAATAGCTGCGGCTGCATTTTCTCTTGCTTCCATGCTACCCATCCTGAGCACTTGTATGATTGGGACAATGGCACCAGCAACCACTATCAGTTCCTTGTTCTGATCATATATGGAGAGGTTCAGAAGAGCTGTAACTGCATGTTCTTGGGTCTTCTGGTCCTTCGATGACAGAAGTTTCACTAGAGCCGGTATAGCACTAGATTCTGCTAGAAGTATACGGTTATCTGTACTTTTCTTGGCCAAAGATCTTATTTCGGCTGCAGCAGATTTCTGTTCATCTAATGAACTGCTAGAGAGGTTGCGAACTAATGCTTCAATTGCTAATCTGTTGCCACCAACCTCAAGAGGAGAGCCATCACTTTTAGATCTGCTAGGTGGTTCAATCCCCTTTTCCTCACACCACTGCAATATTAAACTTCTAAGCACATAGTTTGGGGTCAACGCAAGATTCTGCAGCTTCTGCTGAGTTTTTGGGCAGGTCCGGTTTCCACATTCAATCCATCTTTGAATGAAAGCACGCTCATAGGTCTACAGAATTTGTGAGCAGTTTGTCAGCAGCTGGCAAATTATACATAACAGTTAAAAAGAGAGATTTTGTAGTGCATGACCAAAAGAAGAGTGATAATGTGAAGCCTCACCTGTCCTGTTGAAACAATTACTGGATCTCTCATCAGCTCGAGAGATATTGGGCAGCGGAAATCTTCAGGAATAGCTACAGAGTCAGGCTTCTTAACTTCCCCTGATGAGCTTTTTGCTTCATCGCTTGATTGGCTATCAACATTGTCTGGTTCTGGAGATTCAGGAGTTTCAACATTTTGAAGTCCTTCAATTAGCTCTGATGTTATCTTTGTCATGGATAACCCGCTTATTTCAGAAACTAGCGAAACAACATTTTGCAACTCCAGGTGATCATTACTGAATTTCTCCATCTGTGACTGCTCTGGTTGTTGATGGGGCTGTTGAGATTGTGGTGCAGCGTTGTCAATTTGAGCTAAGATATCATGAATTTTTATAAAAACGGTTACATCAAAGCATCCCTTCTTTTCCATTTCTCTTCTAAGCTGAGCTCGCACTAAGTCAACCTACAGATAATTTTTAAAAAGTTCAAACAGGTATAATTGAAAAATAAGGATTTATCTCCACAATGAACCAACTTAACTATACCTCTTCTTGAACTTCATCTGATATTTGAAAACAGCTATGTGGCAGGTTTGCTAGAGCAGCTTGCAACTGCCAGGTCACATACTTGAACTGGAGAGCAATATTCTTGCAGATGGCATCCTTAACGAAGGGAGAAAAAAGGGAGATCAGAACAGATGGTACTAGCATTACTAAGAGATGCAAAAGTCAGAACATGGGGCATGCTTATTGCCAAAACATTAATGCAACCAAATTTGAGAGCTGCAATTACTGTAGAACACAATCATAAATGCTTAAGCAAAACACAAATTTATGAAGTGACATACAGTTATGAGAACAAAAAGGCAAGTATTAGTGACACCAAGGTTGTCAATACCATGAAGTCTTAACAAACATCTAGCACAAATAGCGTACACGTTCTTCTGTTAGGCTTGGACCTATTCTCTAACTTAGATCTGGTTGGCTAGTAGTCTGTTAGGTACATGCTGGTTCTGCGCTGTTGTACATGCAAATAAACTCTAGAAATCAATCCAGAAGGTATGTTGCCTACTATGTTTTCTCTTCTGAGCTCTATGTCTCTCATTTCTTCCTCCATGAAAGATGTTGGCTACTAGGTTTTCTCTTCTGAGCTCTATGTCTATCATTTCTTCCTCCATGAAAGATCAGGAAGCAATATAAACCAGAACAGATTTCCAAATGCCAGCTCCTATATATTTGGCATTAAAATGTTTCAGATTCCCTTTCACGTCCGCAGCTCCTATATATATCATGTTTTACATTACCACGTACCACATCCATTTTTAGGAAATAAGACAGAAATGACCTCAAGTCACTGGAAACAGTTTAGTTATATCTGGACCGATTTAAATTCAGTGAGGTGCTATCGAGGACCTAGACTCCACAGCACAAGCAGCCATACAGCTACCTCAATGCAAGTTCAAGATGCAAAAGATTACCTTGAAAGAGCAAAAGGGTAAGATTATGAATACATAGGAGGGATCATAGTTGCTGAAATAGCGATTCTATGGTGCAATTTTACAATCTTACAGTCTTAGTATATTATATGTTGATTCTATGATTCTGTTAAATAGAATCTACGATTTCACGATTTTAGTATAGTTAACATTGGAGTTAACATAGTAGTTGACATAGAACCTACTATTTGTGCTAACATTGGAGTTCTGAACCGATTTAAGATCATGATTTCAACAACCTTGGGAAGGATGCATGATTGTTGACTGAAACAAAATAGGAAGTCTACGATGTGGTTCTTTTCTGAAAGAAGCATAAGTTCAATAATCAGAGAAATAAAAACACGACAATTAGCCTATTTAGATGAGTGCTGTAACGAGCAGACCAGGTAAGATGAAACCAGGTTGAGGTCCAATTTCTGTTCCTTGAAAATGCTAGGTATCACCCACTGGTGCCAATTTATATTATTATTCGCAATCATTAGATACAAGTTAATGGGGCCTTTGTAGCGATTAGTCAGCTTAGAGCGGGATTCTATTGAAGGGCTGCAGTCAAAATTAGACGCGAACACCACGAGTTTGACGGAATCCCACAAACAGATAGCGCAGCAGGTACAGAACATAGACGCGGACGAGGCGTTCGACAAAATCCCGCGAAGGGGAACGCGCCAACTGGTGAACAATGCAGCTTGCACGGAGGGCTCCATGTAACCATACGAGTCCATCCCAGCATCTCCTCACCTGATCTGACGCCCCCGCCGCGGCCGGCGCCGGCGCCGGCGCCGGCGTTCGTCCGAGCGCGACGAACCTCCTG
Source organism: Bothriochloa decipiens (assembly GCA_023333625.1). NCBI lineage: Eukaryota > Viridiplantae > Streptophyta > Magnoliopsida > Poales > Poaceae > Bothriochloa > Bothriochloa decipiens. The sequence continues at coordinate 50,884,324 of CM041635.1, read as the reverse complement.
GCAGCCTGGAGCGCCCTGACGAGCTCGTGCACCCACGCCGCCGCCGCCGCCGCCGCCGCACCGGCCTCCCCGGCGTCGGCGACCTCGGCCACGAGGTGCGACAGCAGGGACACCTTCCGCGCGAGGCGGAGGCAGTCCGTGCGCAGCGGCTCGGCTGCGGCGGCCAGGTCGGCGGCGCCCACCGTAGCGATCTCCCGCACGATCTCCGCCGCCGCCTCCGCCTCCGCCGTCGCCATTGCGAGGCGACGAGACAGAGCTCTCCCGACCAGAGGGGGCGACAGGGCAGGACAGCTCACCACTCCGCGTGGAGGGGGAGGGGAGGAAGTGGACGACGAGGTGGTGGTGGGGAGGAAGGGGCCATGCCCAGTCCAATGTCAACGTCGCGCGAGGCCAGGCGAGCAGCGAGCGATGCAGTGTAGTGCGGGGGAGCTCAGGGCGGCCTGGCGGGCGGGCGTCCCGGATTAAAGAAAGGGCAAGTGCCCTGCCGGCCGCTGCTCGATGGGCTCCAGCTCTCCAGCCTCCGGCGCGGCGCGGGGGATGGAGCGGAGAAGGGAGGAGGGCGAGGCTGTGTGGACTTGTGCAGGTGGTGGTGGTGGTGGCGGCGGTGGCCGTCGTGCCGAGCCGAGATGAGCTGGGCGTGGGGTGTCCCCGGCTGCAGTTCGCGTGCGGAGCGATTCCCGGACGCGACACAGCGGAGCGGACCCGGGTGGTGGCGACTAGAAAAATAGCAGCGAGATTGGTGTCCACCTGGCTGTGCCTACAGCCGCTTGGATTTCATTCATCTCAATCCAGGGTGAACCGGCGATCCGGATCCGGTGTGGCAATGTGGGATGCCGCCGTGCGTGAAATGGGGGCAACACCAGTCACCAGCTAGCTACTATTAGTCACACAAAAAAAAAAATTCACCAGCTAGCTAGTTTTGTCAAGCTAATCCCTAGGGTTTGCACGTTCTATTGAGCGAACTCAGGAAGATACTTATCCTATAATAATAACATCAACAGTAATATCATTTGGGACATGATTAGACTCAGCATTTTGAACAAGGACCCACACGGATCGCATGATAACACAGTTCCCACCGCCTGCAGTGAAGCCATGTACGGGGAGTCCTTGTCTTTTGTGTGTGTGTGTGTGTGTGTGTGTGTGTGTGATAAGGGGAGTCCTTGTCCTTGCTCGTAAACCTGCCAATAAAATTAGTAACAAACGACCACATGCCTACCTTCCCCTTAACAATAACAGCAGCACAGCGTGGCGCACTGGAGACGGCGCCGCGGGAGATCTCGCGGGACGGACGGACGGACGGGTTAGTTGTTGACAGGCTAATAGGATAGCGGTCTGGGCTGGCTGGCTGTGGCCGAGCACGGGTTTGCCGTTGCCGTCGTCGTGGGGCGCGTCAGCTTTGGCCGGTCCCAACGGCATCGCGCGACACGGTCAGGTGCGGCGAAGCGGAAGTACGGCATGGGTGAAGAAAATATAAATCGCAAACACGAATGGACACAGCGGCAGCGAGTAGGAAGGGAGGATCACCATGTCGTGAAGCTAGGACAGCACCGCTGGGCGCTGGCAGGGGAGATGATCGACGCGGCGAAGTGGAGCTCCCCGTGGTCGAGCAGGAGGGGATGGGGAGCTAGGGTCGGTCTGGCTGCGCGTTCGCTTCTCCCCCTCCCTATTCGCCACCGACCTGCCGCCACCGCCGTTCAACAGCTCCGTCTTTTTTTCTCCTTTTGACACGGTACAACGCAGACGACTACGGATGGGGGGGGGGGGGCTTTTTTTAGACAAACGGCTGCGATTCGATGCCTGACTGTGCTACCAAAACGGATACGAAAGGAACGACGATTTGAGTTGGGACTTGAGAGATGGACTTCGGGAGAGGTGAAGGCCTCTATTGGGCCGGCCCATCGTGGAGGGGTGTCGTGCACAGTAGTCCGACCGATAGCCGTAAGATTATGTTCCATCGGCCATCCGGTCCGGTTTGCTCCTTTGCACAGGGTCCAGCCCGACTCCAGAGTAGTGTGGAGTGGCCACAGCCACAACCCAAGATGGCAAAAATTCTTCAGAAGCTGGTCCGGCACTAAGTGGGCTTCTACCGGGCTTCGCAGCAGTTGGCACTTTCATCAGGCTTGTATTGTAGCGCACTTGTTGTGGGAAAGAAAACAAAAACATACGAGTCCGTCCTGGACCTGGTATATACGCACTGTAGTACTACTACTGTGTGATGGTAGCACTTGTGATAGGCGTATGACCTTATCTGCACTATACAGAGGGCCGGCCAGTGTGAGTCGGTACGTATTCTTCCCAGGAAGCCGAAGTTGCTGATACATTACACATACTCCGGAGTACTACATTTAGCAGCCAGCATGCCGTCAGAGAAGCAGACGGGACCGGACCCGTACATACGTGCCCAACGTATTAATTACATACGTACACTATGCTGATCTGCATCTGCATCTGCATGCATGCGTTATTGCGTTCACGGCCTACTAGTCAGGTACTGTGTACAGCAGTACAGCGTTGTTTTCTTTCTCATGCGTCCGGTGCTGAAAACGACGTAGACGGATCTCCCGCGATCATGTCGTCGTTGCCGTTCCAGGCAGCAGCGGAATAGTGTATGCGCGTGCTCGCCTCTCAGTCAGTTCTCCTTTATACTGTATATATATATATATACACACACACGGAGTACGTACAGTGGCTTTATTTATCTGTAAACACGAAAAGGGCAGTCCTGACTCACGAGCGCGCGGCATCATCAGCGATCGAATTGAAGAGTCGTCGTCTCCGGTTAGCCGTTCGGTTGGGTGGCTGCCAATCCGCCATCGATCATCATTCATGGATCAATCAGACGGATTTGATTTCATGGATGATGGGTGGACCCGGGCGAGAAGCGATCTCTTGTGTTGGGTTCAATTCTGTCCGGACGCGTACAGGTGTGGCGGCCGGACCGGAAAGGGAAAACCACCCGCGAGACCGCGACGGCGCATCCTCTCTGACATGACGCCCACGGCCGGTTGAATTGAATGGATTTGAAAGAAATAGGAAAAACACACGTACTGTAAAGTATATATGATGATGATAGAAATGTGAGCACGACGCGACACCAACAGTCACACCACGAAACCAAAGTGTAGTACTACGTACAGTACGTGTATACAACGCCCCCGGACCGGCCGCCTTGAGCCCTTGTTGACACGACAACTCCTGGGAGTAGCTCACGAGCACAGCCACCAATCAATCTCTGTTCCACCGGCTCGTTTTGGTCTCCACAAAGCACAAGACCAAATGTACTACTGTACGTAGTAGCAGGAGACGACAATGGGCGATCGAGGAGGAAAGGGAGACGGAAGGGAGGAAATGCATGCACGGCACGGGAAGACGGACGACACCAAATAAATAAAAACTGTGGAGGGCAGGGATGGGTGTAGTGCGTCGGGAACGGAAATCCTATCAGTGCTTGAGCACGTCGGGAATGTGGACGGGGTACCGGTGGATGCAGTTTGCCCACGGCCCGTCGGCGTTGGCGGCGGGGCGGATGCACTCCCAGGCGGCGCTGTTGCACTTGAACCCGGAGCCGAAGCCGATCATCCAGACGCGGTCGCCCCTGCGCATGCGCCCCTTGGCCTCGATGTAGGCGAGCTCGTACCAGAGCGAGCTGCTGGAGGTGTTGCCGAACCGGTGCAGCGTCATCCGCGACGCCTCCACCTGCTCGTCCGACAGCGTCAGGCTGCGCTGGAGCTCGTCGATCACGGCGCGCCCGCCCGCGTGGATGCAGAAGTGCTCGAACGCCGTGCGGAAGTCCGGGATGTAGGGCTTGATCCGGTTGTTGAGCACCTTGCGCGCGATGAAGGACAGCGCGAACAGCAGCTGCTCCGACGCCGGCAGCACCAGGGGGCCCATCGCCGTGATGTTCGCCTTGAGCGCGTCGCCGGCGATGTTCATCAGGTCCTTGGACAGGTTGATGCCCACGTTGCCACGCTCGTCCTCCTCCTGGTACACGCAGCGGTACGCGCTGTCCGAGGAACCCCGCAGCGTGCGCACCACGCGCGCCAGGCGGAACCGCGCGCCGGCGCCGTTGGTGGACAGCAGCGCCGCCGCGCCGCCCATGCGGAACAGGCAGTTGGGGAGCAGCATCGCGCGCTCCTTGCCCAGGTAGTAGTTCGGGGTGATGGTCTCCGTCGACACCACCAGCGCGCGCGCGCCCCGCGGCGCCACCTGCAGCAGGTTCCGGGCCAGCTCCACCGAGATGAGCCCCGCGCTGCACCCCATCCCGGCGAGGTGCACGTTGCGCACGTCCTTGCGGAGCCCGTACCGGTGCATGATCATGTCCGTGAAGGACGGCGTCGGCGCGAACAGGCTGCAGTTCACCACCAGGATGTCGATGTCCTGCGGGGAGACGCCCGTCTTGGCGAGCAGGTCGTCGATGGCGGAGAAGATGACGAGCTCGGCCTCGGCGCGGGAGGACTCGAGGTCACGCGACGGCGGGATGTAGTGCTGCGCGTAGGGGAGGCACGTCTCCTCCCCGAGCCCCGAGCGCTCCAGCAGCCGCGTCATGAACCGGACGCTGCGCTCGTCGAAGCCCGGCCACACGCGGGAGTGCTCCAGGAACGTGGCGAACGGGACGCGGCAGTTGGGGTTGGTGCGGAAGCACGCGTAGTCCACCAGGTACACCGCGCGCGGCCGGAGCATCAGGTACAGCACCGTCGCCGCCGCCGGCAGGAACGCGCACAGGAACATGTGCGCCGGCCGGAGCGCGAGGGCACGGGCCAGGAGCTCCTCGGGCCCGAGCGACGCCGCCTTGAGCAGCACCGCGGCGGCGAGCGGCGCGGCCACGATGGCTAGGATGTTGTTCACCATCAGCTCGTACAGAGGCTTCAGCCGCCTGAGCTGCGCCGAGGAGGAGCCCATGGACATGGTGGTACGGTGCGCGAACCCCGAGGCGGCGCTCGCGTCGCGTTGTGCGTTAACGGGCTTGGGTTCAGCTGGGCGTGGTGGGCTAGTGTGCACTGAGGGATCGGATCAGTGACTACTGAAGCGAGACGACGAGAGGCAGGGAGAATTTAAAGCGGTGGAACGGCCTACAGTGTGATGAAACGCTCGTCAGAGGGCGCACAGCACAGAGAGACCAGCAACCATGACGAGATGAGCTCGGTAGCTGGGCACCACATGTCAGCTATACTGGATCAAACCCAACATCGTCATCAAAATTCAGGAGGACAGGTCAATGTATGCACCACACGTCTACATCTCCACACGAACGGGCGAACTTGATTGAAACCCACTTTTCCATATTTTTTTAAAAAGGAAGAACTTGAACTGCAGCGAAGGTCGTGGACTCGTGGTCCTTGCGTTGAGGAGTTGAACAGTTCAGGTGAACTGCAGTGAAGGGCTTTTAACGCCAATCAAGAAAAAATATAACTAATCAACGGTTCAACACATAGCGAGCGTATTTGAATTAAAAAGTTGAAGAGAAAAAGGCAATGCGCCCTCCCGACCCACTCCCTCCTCCGTCCGCCGCCGCCACTACCACCACCATGCCCACCATTCCTGCTCCTCCCCACCTCCATCCAATCACAGATCGAAGCCCCCCATCGCCGGATCTATCGATCCATGGGAGCTTTTCACCACCCGGCGGCCGGGAGCCCCTCTCCCCTGCCAGCCCGCCGGCCGCCACCCCGGCGCCGCCGGCCACCTCTCCGGCGCCGCCAGCCACCGATCGAGCTTCCGGGCGCCATTCCCTTCTTCCCGGCCACCCCGACCAGTCCCCCCTCTCCCCAGACGCCATCCCCTTCTACCCGGCGGAGTCATGCCGCTCCAGCGCCCCACCACCTCCACCAGCGGGCGCCGCCAATACATCTCCTCCGATGCCGGCGTCCATCCCCTCTCCAGCCACCACCTCCCCCACCGTGCCAGCCACCATAGGCCTCACGCCACCAGCCAAGGTTCCTGCCAGGGACCAGCGCGTGCCCCTCTCCCGACCCCCGGAGGCGGCATCCCCGACGACGCCGCTGGCCACCGGGCCTATCCAAGCCCTGAAGCCTCAGCCTGGCCCACTGCCAGCTGACAGCGCTCCTACCTTTGCGGTGGTGGAAGACAACGTAGAAGTCCTTGACTGGGAAGATTCGGACGACGAGCTTGAAGAAAAAGACATTGAAGTGGAGCTTGCTGCAACTGAGGGTGATGATGGCGTTGTGTCACCGGATCTGAGCCAAGCAGAGGTGACTCCGGCCGCTGACCTGAGATCCTCCCCCTCCATGCCGGATCCCGGTAGACCCACCCGTGGTGGGCAGGCTGCTGCTGCTACGGTCACCTCGTCGGCATTCAAGGCAGCAGCTGGCCCCCTGGCGGCAAGCACCACCGGTTTGGCACCTCCGGCCAGGCTCAAATCGATCCTGGTCTGGCCTGAGAACTAACCAGTGGCCTCTGCCATGTCGCGAAGCTCCAAGGCGCCGACCACCCATACAAAGGATGAGATGCATAGTGGACAAGTTTCACCAAGGTGGCAAGCAGCGAAGAAGAAGCGTGGACGATGCCATGATCTTGTACCAAATCCTGCCGCCATGGAGAAGCTGCAGAAGGGGAAGGAAGCGGTGCGTGAGGCCTTTAAAAGACGTCTTGCCGGCCTTTGCTACCGCTGCCTTGCATCCGACCACCTAGTAGCCCAGTGCCGGGATCCAATCTGCTGCTGGGCTTGCCGGGGCATTGGACACCGCTCCAGTTCGTGTCCCTCTCGCCGGCGAACCGTATCAGCTGAGCTCCGCAAGAGGCTCAATTTTCCACCAGGAAGCATTCACAGTCGCATCCACTTCCCACTGATCCGCCAGAGCCCAGCTCAGCCGCAAGCCAAGGTTCCGGGGAGGCCGCTCTAGCGTCCATGCCATGGCCAAGGCTGGGAGCATGGTGCTACGGACGGGAGAGCGCTGGTGCCCCGGCAGGCGAGCGTCCAGGACGACGGACATGCGGCGGGCAGGTTAGAGGGACACCCGACGCCAGGCTGGCAGGCGCGTTGTGACAGAACCGACCAATTTATTAGAGCACAAGCACATAATTCACCATTAGGGCGGCAAACTACGTGATTGAGACCTAATAAACCCGGTAGTCATACCAAAATCTCGAAGGATTTCAAACTTTTCCGGCACGACCAAGATCGTAATAGTTTAGCGTACTCATTCACAAGCACCAAGTTTAAAACATCATCGGAGAACGAAATAGAGTTATTACAAACCAGTTTAAAGACTCAAAGTAGCGGAAGCGATTTAAGTTCAAATACCACACACACACATTTGAAATACAGTGCCAGGTCCTTGGTCCACATCCAGCAAAAGCATCAAGTAGAGAAGAGTGACCATGCCCAAGGTCTAATCATCTCCCAAGGCGGGATAGAAACAGTTCTGACAATAGCCATAAAGCATCTCACCATCTGCAAAAACATGGGAAATAAAACCCTGAGTACGAGGATGTACTCAGCTAGACTTACCCGTCATAAACTAAAATAAAGTGACTCCAAGGAGTATGCAAGGCTGTATAAGTAGGATAGCTAACTCATTTAATTGCGAAAAAGCTTGCATTACGAAATAATTAATAAGAACCTCCTAGCAATGTATTTTAATCTGATTAACCTTATCATGCTACATTAGCACCTGTACTAAACAAGCATGGTAATAATTATTCAACAGAAAGTAACCAATTCCGGTTGAGTATCTTTCCACCTCGAGAGCTCAACCATCTCATCTCTTGTTCAAGTTCTTACTACGATGCCGCTGCTCAAGTCAAGTGTTCACTGTCCAGGAGCGATGGCGATTATAATCGATTACTGACCAGCTGGTGGGTACTCCTCACACAAACCACACTCACCAGCCACGGTGAGCTATAGGTCACCGACATCCAATTCGGGAAAAGCACGAGATCAACAGGTACCATCGCATCCGGGCACCGTCCGGCTGCCAGCAGGGCGCACCATGCTATATCCAGGCCTTACAACCGCGTAACCCGTGGTCCCCCATCTTCACCAATGCAATGCGTACAGCAGGTCGACTCCCGGCCCAAATCAAAATTAGGCTTCGCGGTCGGAACGACTTATCCTTCCAGCTAAATGTGAGGCATAAATTCAATATGACTTGAGGACGTACAACGGACGGGGTCCTAGTTCGACACAGACGGGATAAACCACATTGAACCTCCAGTTCATTCTCAACTCCAATCCCACCCGGTCTCGATTTATTATCTTCACATGGTTATCCAAGATAACAATGTATTCAACCATCCGAGTTACCACCTATAACTCGCGGATGACAGGAAATCACCCGACTTCTACCGATCTAGTTAAGCAGGGCTAAGCAAATATTCGTACCTGAACCTAACAGGGTTGAAGTATAACAGTGGCAAGGAATATAAGTAATGTAGCAACGGTATAAAGCAACGCCTATAACTTAATGCAGCAAACAAGTAAAGGACTCAAGTTAGATATTTTGCAAACCACAGGGAGAATGCTCCGGGGCTTGCCTTTCAGGAAGGAACTTGGCTGGTGGTCGGGACACTCCGAAAGATCAACTTCGGGATCCTCTTCTGCTGCTGCTTTCCGAACCAAAGCTTCCTGCTGGCCTTCCTCTCCTTGTGCTCCGGGAACTACCGTTTCGAGCTCTGACGATCCTGTATGATGCATAGTGCGTATGAATACCATGCATACATATAAATATAATGCTGATGTGATGGTGAATTAATGCTCAGCTAAGATGAATGATATGATATTTGAAAACATGTATGATAAGCACATGTCATCTGCATTCTCCTCTACCGACAAAACTTAAATAAACCTCGCATTATAAAATACTCGCACACTATAAGAAATTATAAACAACCATTATTTTGCACACTACACTCTACTGAACCAAAACCAATAGCAGATCATACATATCCTGAATAGCATAAAAAACATTTTTACACACATGAAATGATAACTCTAAAGCATTAATTATAATTAAAAGAATCAGGGTAAAACTATAACATGACTTTAGACTACTCAAAAAATTCTATAAAAATTACAAAAGCTTAATCATACCAAATAAAGGCTACCATAAAAATTTCAAGTCAAAACAGTAAGTACTTTATCCTACACAAAAATGACAAGACAGCATAATTTCAGGGGCATAAAATACTTTGTACATAAAAGTATATCAAACAACAGATCTCAGAACATAATTAGCCCTAGATTGACACAAAAACACTCTCCAAAAAGTTTCATACACAAATTCCTTATATATTATTTATTATGAATTATTTATCATCACATGAAAATAGGCACCATAACTAGACAGAGCAAACTTTCCACATGACATAACCTCATAACATTTTTTACAGATAGAGCATGACATAAGAAGACTAATAAACTTGGTCTCACATTTTTCTGAGCAACAGAGAATTACTTATGCATTTCCTAAGATAAAAGCAATTAATAGAGATAAATAAAGCTATACAGAAAAGTATCACAAATTCCACATTTCATATTTTTTATGCATAGATCATCTCATAAGAAAAATACTGCAAGTTGAACCAACTCATTTGGATGAAAAATGAGCAAGTTATGAATTTTCAAAGTTTAAACTGAAATCTGAAATCAATTCTGAAAAAGAAAAAGGAAAAAGCACTTTACACCGGGGACCCTGAGGTTTCCAGAAACTAACCAAGCCCTAAAAAAAATACGCTGAGTCTGGCGACTTTACACTCAAGTCCGGAAAAGAACAGGAATCATGCCCGAGGTCCACGCGGCGGGGGATGGTCGTCGGCGTCGGGATTCCTCGCCGACGGCGAGGTCTCCGACCGAGCCACGGTTACCAACAGACTCAACTCGTCAAAGCGGGCACATTGGTGTAAAAGATGTGAACTAGGAGCGAGGTTTCGACCGGCGGCGACGCACGGTGGCGGACGGCCACGAGGGTTGGCGGTACGCCGGCCATCTCGGGCCACGGCGGAGCAAACGGACTAGCCTAATAGCTCTAGTAGACCAAGACGGTTTAAACGGACTAGCTCAAGCGACAAATGGACGGCCAGAGCAACGTCGGCAAGGTACACCGGTGAGCGGCGGCGCGAATCCACGACGACGGATGACCAAATTCGTCGGGCTCAGACCCTAATCGACCTCATGAACTACTCCAATCGACCCTACTCGAGCAGACGAACACGATGCACTAGCTAATTGAGGGAGAGAGGGATTGCTGGGCACGGCGGACCGCGCGACGGTCGGGGCGGCCATGACCGACGAAGGAGAAGATGGTCGATTCGACCTCTACCTTGGGTCTCGGTGGCAGGAAAGGTGCGCACGGTGTGCCTCACACCTCGGCGGAGCGATTGGCGAGTTTAGGGCAAAAAGTGTTCGGGCTACTGGGTGCGATGGCGGTGCAAGCTCTCGGCGGCGGCAATGGCGGGGCGACTTCCGCGTGCTCGGGCTCTGGTGGAAGAGGAAGGGCAAGAGCGCGTCTGGTGGCAGAGAAGAGAGGGAGGGAGAGACTGACGCGGTCGGGCTGGCTTGAGGTGGCCGATTGAGCTCGGACCGAGGCAGCGCGGCGTCGGAGCTCATCGAGCGCGTGGCAAGCATGCGGGCAGAGCGAGGCCGAGCGGAGGGCGAGTGGCGAGCTGTGGGACCGGGCGAGCGCGGTGCGGTGGATCCGTGTGCGGCGCTCGGGTGCGGGGGTGGAACAGCGGGCAGCGGCAGCGGCCCGGCGTACGGACGCCACGCGGCTGGCGTTGGGTCGGACAGCGTCGCGAGGAAGAAGAAGAAAGGAGGAAGAAGAGACTGTGCGGTGGGTCCCACTGCGCCAAGATTCGTGCAGACTTGATGAACCCCATATTTTTCAAAATAATCCGAATTTGAAGAAACTTATAAAAGATGAAATGTTCATTTTGATGAGTAGAACATTTCACTTTTAAACATCAAAACCTAATTCTGCCTAGAATTTGAATTTCAAAAATGGGGATTTAAAATTAAAAGAAAATCATTTTTACAAACTGTTTTTGATATTTTTGACCCACTTCCAAGCCTTTTCATGAAATGACTCCAAAATAAGTTTTGCTCCAAATAATTTTCTCTACAAACTTCATTTAACACTCAACCTCAAACAAGCAACCCCTCATATAGTTCTAGTTCAAGTCAAGGTAAGCACATATTTAAACCTTATTATTTCATGTAACAAAAATGATGCAATTGAGATGGTTATGCTCATAAAGTGCAATATGATGCATGCTTAACACCAGAGTGTTACACGCGTCCTGGGGGCTGCCGACACCACGACGACAACAACAGAGGCCCTCGGCCGCGGGACGCACATTCGTCAAGCAAGGTTCGCCAGCTCTTCCCAAGTTATCGTGAGGCGTTGATGGGGAAGGAGGACCGCAGACGTACGATGTGATGTGCTCCGCCGCGGTCTGAACATGGCCAGGATTTCCTGGCGTATGCGTTGTTCCTGCATATGCGTTGGAGTACTGGCAGCGGCGCCGGTCGTGGTCTCCACAGTGCCAGGGGCGGTCTCCACCAGGCTGCGGGATGGCCAACGACAGCTCCACTGAGCAGGCCTGCCGTGGGGTGGGCCACGACTAAAACGAGCAGGTTGACCGCTTTGATGACCCCCTGGCAAACGAGCTCAGGGAGGTTGACGCAGCCCACCTCGCCTGTGGTTTCGACCCCATGATCGAGGAGGCCCAGATGAGGGGCGTCCCTGCCACGGTGTGCCCCAACCTCGGCGCCTATTTCTTGACGGATGGCGGTGACACCAACGGCTCCCAGGAGGAGATCCAGTTCGTCCCTGGGGTACAGCTGATGAACATCGATGTTGATCCCCGGTCAGGTATGTGCTTGGAGGGGAAGGGAGATGCTGCGGTGCAGGTTGATGACGCTGGGAGGCTAGCTGTGGATGGGGGCTCTGTGCAGGAGGAGCTTGCCATGGTCATTGACATAGGGGGCAGTGGGCTGTAGCCGACTTTGGTTGTACTGCCTTCAGCAAGGGGAGAACAGAGGAGGATGGACAGATTGCTGCTGACTTTTGCAGCAAGATATTCAAAGAGCTCCCTGCACCCCTGCTCCCGACACCAGTGCCCCCTCCATCCTCTGCAACTCCCCCCGTGCAGGCAAGATGAGGAAGAAGAAGAAGACCTTGCAGGCGACACATTCGAGCTTGCGCCAGGCTGCCAAGCCATCTGCGGTGCCGGTGGCTAAGCGCGCGCAACACAAGTGGATGCGAGAGCTGGAGTTCCTCAACCCACGACGTCCGACGCCTGATGCAGCAGTGACTGAATACATTGAACTGCATAGGGATGGTCCCCGGAAGAAGCCATCAAGGCGCTCAGGGCGGCAACACGACTGGACGACAAAGAGCTAGAGAAGGCTTTAGCGGCGATTGTTGCTGCATCTGATCCGCTGGACATGGAGGCCTAGTGAGCTTGTGTGGGTTATTCCAAAGCCCCCAATAGTTGTCCAAATCAGTAGCGAGTAGTCAACATCTATTTTTCTAGACCCTCTGCAGCTTAGGCTGTGGTAGGAAGCGCCTCTCACGCATGTAACCATGGTTATATGCTAACTTCTTCTTATAAATCAAAACCGGTAACCGGTTCTTTAAACAAAAACACATAGCGAGCGTCTTCAGACTGCAGCGTTTTGCAGGATCCACGCGTCGGCTAAGCTGCAGCCTCTTGAGGATAAGAATACAAGTGACCAGGGTTTACAGCTTTTACTACGTAGGAGTATTGTACTACAGTACTACAACCGTGAATGAAGTGAAAGGATCTTCTACCTACCTTGTCGCTTTCAACAGGTATTTCAACCTCAATCTTTCATTGCTGCGTCTTAATTTGGGCCGTTCGGCCGCGACTGATAAATTGGCTAAAACTGTCTTGTTTTGTTGTAAGAGAAATAACTGATAAGTTTAAGCAAACGTGACGTTTCATGTAAACGAAATCCTGATCAGATTAATTATTGCGCCAGAAAAGCTGAAATAGACGTCCAACTAATAATTTATGGGCCCCTATGGAAAAGCATGAAATACATGTACTCAAAAAAAGCATGAAAATACACAAACAAATAGGATGAAACTAATAATTCACAAAAAGAGCAGAGGTGTCAACTCACCATGTATGATAAGAGTATATGCTGTGTTGTTGGTACAGTACGTGCTACACAGGAAATAGGTTGAGCTGGCAAATGTCCAACTTGTTAGCTCATAAATTGCTTGAACGAGACTGAAATGGACCTCCAACCGGTGAATTTATGGACTTCTTAGATGTGAACAAAATGTCACTTAAGGTCCTTAAGGTCACTTAAGTTACTCGTGGGCTCTCATAGGAACCCATAAATATTAGTTCATAAATTTTAGTGTTTTTTCTATATAATTTGGTCAAATTTAAAATAGTTTGACTTCTTATAACTCCAAAAGAGTAGAAGTTGATTTAATTTAGGATATTAAATTTATGAACCTTTTCATATGCCATTCAGGTAGTTACGAGTTATACCCTTGGGTTCTAATAGCATAATAATCTAGGCGCCACTACAGGATGCAGTAGAACACACGGAAAGAACCTCCTGGTTTGTGAACAACTTTTACGAGGGATGGATGTAGGTATGTTTGCCTGCTTGGTCAGTTGGATGCATGGTAATATACAGTTGAGCTGACAAATAATGTCCATCTTAACTAGGCGAACAAGATTGAAATAGACCTCCAACCGGTGAACTTATGGACCTTATAGAAACGAAACCGGTGAAGAACTTATGGACCTTATAGAAACGAACGAGATGCCTTTTTTGTGACTGAACGAGATGCCATTTATGGAGTTTACAAGTTACCCTGGGCTCTCAATCTCTGAAAGCATAATCTAGGCGGCACTGCAAGGCACTGCATGATATACGTAAAGACGATCCTTTTGGTTTTTGAACAACTATAGGAGCGACGGATGATTGGTCAAATGGATGCATGACATTAATGTCGAACGTTCAGGGTGCAAAACAGATTGAATACGGACGGGTCGATTCTACTAGCACAATTTTTCATATTTTGGTCCGAATACGAACATAGATCTAAATATTCTTTGAATGCGTATGTACAAGTGTACAGCATATAGCTTGGATTTGAATACTCATTTGGATATTGATTTGGGAAAAAAGACGTGGCACCCACGCATGAGCGCCACCACTGATCCGTCGATCAAAGCCGGTGCGCGCACTCTAAGTTGTCTATTTCGTGAGTAATTCGTTTAGGAAAATGGTACGGAAGCGGCGCTTCATGTAATATATTAACTCCTAAAAACGCGCGAAAGCGCGGAAGTAATAATTCTTCTTCTTAAATACAAAGATGTGCAAGTCTTTTGCGTATTCGAGAAAAAATTAGGAAAATAAATGGTTTGTTTGGCAAAGCTTCACCAACAGCTTCATAAGTTGTTATAAGTTTCTTCTTCTTCGACAAACATCCTTTTTCAAAACAGATTATGGTTGACTTTTTATGCTCTCACAATGTTATGGATGGAGGTGAAGCAAAAAAAGTAGCTTTTCACAGCTCTCTTTCTCTCTCTTAACCGTGCGTGAAGTTGTTGATAAAGTTGTTTTGTCAAATAATTTTCCAAAACAGTTTAGCTTCACCGAAAAGTTGCCCATGAAACTATTTTTAAAAAAAGACGACTTGTGTCGAACGAGGCCAAATATATGTTGGCTTCATACTATGTTTTGTAAGAACGAAACATACAAGAACAATAAAGCCCGCTAGTACGAATGAATTTTGTCGTAGAGTTATAGTTGTTGTTGTTTTTTTTTTCTGTCTTTATTTTAGTTGTTGTTTGTAAGAGCTACTTAGCTTGTATTTTCTGCCAATCAGTAGATACAGATACGTATAATATTGTTGCTTTGATATCCATCTGCGTCCTGTGAACATTGTTGCTTTGCTGAAGGCATATCCCCTTCGAGTTCAGAGCAAGGTAAGTAGGTAACTGACTGTTTAGTTTGTACCAATGTACGGAATTTTTCAGTCTAGCTAATGCATACGAGCTTTGCGAGAGGGCATGTTATGCTGGCGATTTCCCTCCTCAAATATAAAACAGATGTGTGTAGCTCCGCCGCCGACGTGTCCTCGGAGTAGCTATATCTGTCTATAGCAAAGAAAACGTCTTGCAAATTGAAGAAAATTTGTTTTTTCTTTTTAAAGAAAAGAAATGGGTTTCCTATTACTACTCCAAATCATTCACAAATGGCAGAGATTGCACTAACTAATCTGACATTGACGCCTATCAGAACAAACCGATTGCAGATATGCATATATAATTGATAAAGCATTCAGGTTCGCCCCGGGTCTTAGTTCTTTGATAGTCTCATTGAAGTTTAAAGCTAATTGAGGACCACGAGTTTAGAACTTTTGCCTCCTGCTGGTTCGACCATAAGCGTCATGCATCTTTTTTTTTTTTTGAAAGAATTGGAGGGGCCTTGGCCCTTGCAGAGAATTATTTATTGAAAAAAATAAGGGTTCGAGTACAACAAAACAAAGAGAAAAGGGAAAGCAGAGGGGGAATTAAGAGACAAAGAAAGAAACAAAGAAAAGCAAGCTATTACAACAATCAATTACAGGTTTAGAATCCATTGATCAAATTCGAGAGAAAGGCTGGGTCTTCACTCTCAAGGAGACAAGTCTAAGCTCCTTGAGAAAATTGGTTCTGCATTGCTAATTGGGATCTTGACATTGTTGAAGACGATACTGTTTCTTGCATTCCATATTGTCCATGCCATTCACATGTTTTGTTCTGAATTTTTTTAAAGTTTTGGCTCCATCTCTCTCAAGATGAGTTAGTTTGATATTGCTGTGGACGATCTGATGGTACCTGCCCAATTGCTAGACAAGTAGAGGCTTTGATTGGTGTTCAGTTGGGGCTAGTATACATAAACCTGAAACAGGCATCATGAAGTCAAAGGCAACTGATGCATTGTTTGAACGTCACAATCTCCTCTCTACTAGCTGATTTTAACATGCTTGAATTGAGAAAACTAGTCCATCAACCGTGCTCACGCACGGGTTAGAACATTCAGAGACATTAACTAAAATTATATATTAAATATTTAAAATAATAGCTATAATAGATATTCGGTTATGAAAATCTATCAATTTTTTTATTTATATGTACTTTTCATCCATGTCTATTGTTTTATTAGATAGCACGCATCTTAAAAATACATTTGGTTGGTCATTTGCTTAAACTATCATGGCTTTAGATAATGAATATTTTAACAACACCAACCTAAATTTTTTATTCTTTTTCCCTAATTTTTAATCCTAAATTGCTTAGGACAACAATATTATTTACATTGGTGATTATAGTATACTAATTTCATGGTAAAATGTTTTAGATTTTGGTAAGAACTTTAGGACCTGTCTTGGTCTCGTGAGTATTAACTTTTAGGATAAATCTTTTTTTAGCATGAAATGTCTTTAGTTCAACCATAACCTAGAAGTATATAAACTTTTATTTCATTCCTTTATGTGATATCATCAAAATCTCTATTTTAACTTTTAACATTTTTATCAAGTTGTTGTAATATTTTACATACATATTAATTTTATTGTTTGTTTCAAATTTTCATTTTATTTTATTAAAAGATCATTATAGGCCCTAGACTAACTTTTTAATTCTTACAATGGCATAAATAGTTGTTTTAGCATGCACCATGACACTCGAGATGTTAAAAACAAATAATGCTTAAAATTTAATTACAAAAATTCATATGATATAACGTTTAAAACAAAACATTTAAACAATTTTTCAAAATAATGACTGACAAAATTAATTATCATGAGTATTATATTATATCTTATAGTGAAATATAAGTGTCATTACTATGTGGTTTGTTAACGATATAATTCCATGCTTGATAAGCTTATAAAAGAAATATTTTTTTCCTAATGTATACATGGTTCCTTTGTCCATGCAGTGGAAATTAACTTTGTGCATAATTTTAACTTAATAGTGGTGGAAGTTTGTATTTCAAATTTAGGTACCAAAGATATAATTATATCATAATTCCACATATGGTAATTTGAATGCAAACTTAGGAGTCAAAATATTGTCTTTCATAATGATAGAGGTGGACAATAATTTATTAAAACACATTAGTTTAATTATCTTCATAATTGTGAAGGTTTGAGTTTTTTAATATAGGCCTTATTTATTACACCATGGACCATTGTCCCCTAACTTTTTAGGATCATTAGCATGTATATTCGATGCAATTAACCCAATAACATTATTCTTAAAGTGAACAAAGAAACTATACTTGATGGTCAATAAGGATTATATCAAGCCTTATTTGTTTCAAATAATGCAAAAAGTCAATACAATTAAAATGAAAATTATACGTAACAGTCAATAAAAATCGTCCCATGACTTATTTGTTGACCACAATCGAGGAACATTGTGTGTCCTATACTCTAGTTACTATTGGTTTGATTTCTTCATAATTCTTGTCCTGGCACACTTAAATTTTACTAACCATGCCAACTAAAACAGTCTAACCCAATGACATAATTATTAATGAATTATACCTGATGGTAAATAAATAGTATATCAAACTTATTTATTCAAACTAATTTAAGGACATTAAATTAGAATAAAATTATACCCAATGGTCAGTAAATATTGTATTATGACTTATTAATTCAGTACAAAGAAAGATTGCATCCCATACTCTAGTCACTCATGCTTTGATTTTTCAAGTATATTAATAAAAAAATGGTATGTCGTAGGAGAAAATTAAATTATAATTATGGGTTTTGGGAAGATGGCCAAAAAAAATAGTGCACCAAATTAGAGAAATTAATAATAATGAGATCTCGCAAGATGGCCATATCTTTGGTTTGCAAGTGTAGTCGGTGTTAGTATTGATGTAGATGCCGTAGACATCGGACGTCATGCCGTCACACACCGGCATCCTGTGTGTTCCTATGCCATCCATCTTTTTTCATGACGTAGATCAGCTGCTTCCTGGCACCATGTTGAGCTGGTTTCCTGTCAATCTTCTCCAGGGCATGAAGTAGATGGCTACGGTGCTGATATTGGCACACGCCCATCTTCCTCCCCTCGACGTGTAACTTGCTCAAACTTTGGAGGCCGTTGGTGCGAGGCTGTGGTCGGTGCATGGATGGATTTTCTTCCATGGTTATGAAGCCCTCATGTGCTTGATGAAAATTTCCTCCTGGTTTGGGGTTCGGTAGTTCATCATAGATGTTTCTGGATGCCTAGATTTTAGGCTGTTTTTGTTTGTGGCCATGCAACTGATCCTTCGTGACGCTGTTTCGATTGGTCCATCAATGGATTTATTTTTCCTTCTTTCCATTGTATGTACGTATCTAATTCTAACCAAAACAAAGGATTTATTTATTTTGTTTGCGGCCGTGCAAATGTGACGCCCTTCCAGCTGGCCGTCATAGTTTCCCTTCTTTTTCTGGTATATACATATATTAGATTTACTTTTTTTATTCATATATAATAATGGCAGATGTGGGTAATTTTATATAAAATATAAAATAGATCTAATGATTACATATCGTCAGAGCCCATAGATGGATGGTCAGATGTTTCTGATTATTGTGGTAATTTCTAGGATTTATCTTTTTTTCTAGCGCGTCTAGTAAGAGTTAACGTGGTGTCTTCGTTGAAGCCTCTAATTAGTAATAGTAGTAAGATAAGATTTGAATTTAGTCTTTAACAAATTTATTTATGAATATAAATGTTATAAATGTTTTTTTATAAATTAAGTCAAAATTATGGTATGTACACCAACGATCGCGCTCTGCCTTAATTCGAGGCTTATAGGAGTGAATTTTCTTTGGGATCCAATGGAGCTACCAAATCAACTTGTTGGCTAGGGATGAGTGTTGTAAGCGTCCGAGTACGTAATCGATCACCTCGTATTTATAAAGGAATGCCGGAAGCTGTGTTCGTCTGTTCTTGCATGTAAAGGTCGAGCTTGGTTACTCCGAAAGTTCCATGGTTTTTACGTGTGCGACTCGTTGGCTAAGCTGACTGGTCGTTCGCAATGGCAAACAGGCAATGCACACACATACACAAAACCTACGCGGTTTCTATAGCTCCGTCCATCTGCCAACTTCACTAGTGTTAAGTCTGCGTGTTTGTGCGCCAAAAAGAAATCGGTCGCGAGATTCGTTCTTATGAGAACTCGCCACAAAACCGAAAGCTAGCGCTACATCAGTTCTTCTTAGCTTCCAGTGACGTTGTGTCGGTACAATTCCAAATACTGGTGGCATGTCCAAACTAATAACAGAGAAGAATGAAATCCACTAGTGTCACTATCAATGGAGCATGAAATCCACTAGTGTCACTATCAATGGACGCTCCATGTGGTTTTCGCTTCATGTATGGCGTCTCTTTTACACAGCAGCATTCATGCATAACTTGGGTTCTATTGGGCCCATATGTATATGTTTCCTACTGAGTTATGGGCCCAACCAACAAGTTGGCCGAGGCCTATCTCAAGTCCGTGAATATATGTAACATATTCCCCTTAAAGAAAATGTATCTCCCAACAAATAAGGAACAGGAAACACATATGAGCTATTTGTTTCTCCAAAATAAATAATTTTATAAAGCTTTTTGTTTTTTCCCAACACATATGGAACACACATACACAAAAGTTTTGTACAAATTATAAAATAAATGAATCATTATTAAAGTATCTCAAATAATAAAATATATCGTGCATGAAGCAACTGAATTTGAGGAAGGATTTAAATATATTTCTGTGGGCCATGAACTGACTTTGAGCAAGGATTTATATTCAAAATTCTTATTACGTTACTTTGAAGGAAATAAATAAACTAATGCTTATCTTAATTAGTAAAGATATTAATAAACACCAATTCTAAGAATTGCTATATGTTGTTTGTCAGGTTAGTAGCTAGTGTGTTTTTTAGATGCCTTTAATTTGTCGCTCAACATATATCCACAGAATACAAACACATATCTTGAATTAAATTGGGGGTCCATTTTCGGTTATCCTGGAGTGGAGCTAGGAATTATTCTAGCTCATCAGCAATATACAAATTAGTGAAATATTTCAACTGGGAATAGTTCCAAGAACCTTTTTTTCAATGGCCGTGCCTAAACACGCATTTTATTAAGAGAAAGTAGAGAAACATCACAAGCTACCCCTTCAAGGTAAGCACCGAGGTTACCAAAGAGGAGGAAGACCAAAAGAGACATAAAAGAGAAAAAAAAGAGAAACAAAAGAAACAGAGGATTACAACCCTAAACCCTAATTGTTCCAAGAACTCATTCCTAAATAACCGAACAAGCCGTAAAAAGAAGTTGAAAATAGGAATACCCAAATCCTAGCTCCGCCAATACATGTTTAAACTATGATCTAAATTTTAAGAACCAAACTTTACGTGTCATTACACTACTCAAACCCAACATATAACAGCAGGCACCTATGGACCTAAATTTAATGGCGTAGCTCCCGTCGCAAATTTAACTTATTTCTCCCCCATGCATGTATGGACGTAGGGACGGTACGGTCCATCTGATCTCTACGGGCATCCTTTGTTAGGATCATTGCTTCCACACGAAAAGACATGGTGGAGGATCCCGGGCGGGTAGCTGTTGTCCGTCCTACCGCACAAGAGATCGAAAAGACATGCGGTTGATTATGGTAGCTCGCTCTGTTCTACTGCCAACAAACTACAATTAATCGATCGGTCCTCTAACTATTGTTAGTCTATACGTACGGGTCTACCATTTAGGCATGAATTATCGCGCACTGGACAGGTACCCATCGGAGATTAGGATGGCATGGAATACTCCGCGCAGTCCCTATGTGTCGGCACAGGGCCGCCATCCATTCGGTTTGACGTCGCCGGCCGTCTGGACGCGGTGGAACGAACGGCCGGGAACGGGTGGTGGTGCAACCGTGCAACGACCTTCCTGCTCGAGCGATCGCTGCCGGCCAGCGCCACACGCCGCTACGGGCACTTATTGTGGACCTGTCCAACCGCAGTGATCTGACGACGTGGGAGAGCCGATTCTTCCAGACGGGAGCAGATTGCCAAAGTGCCATGTCCGTGGGTGGCGGCGTGCGTGCGGGAGGGGCCGACATGGCCTGAACCGTACGCCGGAGCCGTGTGTTTCCATTCCACTTCAAAGGTACACTCCTACTAGTTGTGCTGCTGTGCCCTGTGCATGCCGAGACTGGGGACTGCTGGCCGACTGGGCCGTTTTTTTTTATCTCTGATGATGAGGTGATCGAGGGCGTGAAGGCCGGCGGTCCGTCCCATAAGGCCAGCGTATGTGACAGTTGGCAGGCGAGCGACAGATTATAATTTACGTAGCTTCTTTGGTCGACCACCAGCTGATGGAGCGTCGTCGTCAGGTAGAGACGCCGGCAGCGGACTGTAATGCGATGCACGCGTGCATACAATCTCTCGAGCTTCGGGTGAACCTCCTGGTTACGTGGCTGTGTGTCTCGCGTTATGTTGACAGCGTGTCCAGTGATAGGCTAGCGGCCAAAGCAGCAATGCAGGACCCAAAGCCGGAAGTCCAAGCGAAGAAGGTGTTTCGAAAGAAATGGACGCCGGCTACTGCCAACTCACCGCCGACGCCGAAGACCTTAGACACGTCGGTCGTCGCTGAACGGACATTTGCTGAGCGAACTGTTCCCGGCAACAAGTTGGCACGGCGCCATCGTGGGAGACGCGATCGATGATGACCTAAATTAGCTTTAGCTTTAGCTTTAGCTTTCTTTCTGAATCGATCGCAACTCATGTGCGTATAGAGAGAGAGAGCGCAATAATGCTCCCGTGCGGAACTAACGAATGGGAGGCGCTGCGCCACAAGAGACCCTGCAAGGGCATAGGCATGGACGTGCGTTACCAGTGATCAGAAGATGGCGGAAGACGGAACCAGCCGGGGCGCGTCATTGAGCGAGGAGAAACGTGGCCTCCTCTCCACTTGCTTGGTTTAGCATGGGGTTTCAAAAGGCAGCTATTACCTTGGATGTCAGCAAGGAATGGACTGCAACAATACTTGGATTATTATTGCTCTCTCTCTCTCTCTCTCTCTCTCTCTAAATCAACGCGTGTCAATCGACGAGGACACGTGATACACTGATACCGTATACTAAATTATTGAGTACTGTGCATCAGGCCAGTTCTGACTAATGTATCATCTCAAAGTTCCAGCCAGGACTTTAGGACGGCCACGTGGATAAGAATAAGATCAGGCAATAATTATTAAAATCGTCAAAAAAACGCTGGCCTTCATCAAGAAAACTGAAGCGGCAGCTACCGGGGCCCACAAACAGCGACCTGGCAATGGGCTGAATTTCGAAGCGGGCCTTTTCTCACTTATTAATGCTGCACTTTGTCTGGGCTGTTAGCTAAGCAGGCTGACGGTCCAGCTGGGTTGGTTTTGTGACGACATCACTCATCGTGCGTTTCGACATTGAGTGAATGGAGATGTCTAGCTCGCTTTCCATGTTTCTCAATATCATAATAATACATGTACATAGTAGCCACGTATTTAAGTGGAAACATACCGGTACAAACCAACCACTCTGTACGACCATTTAAACTTTTAACGTGGATCACGTGATGTCGATCCAAAGGGCACAGGGGTTTGGGTAATTTCGCGCTTAACCGTCCGCCCTTAATCATATTTTTGCAAATCTCTCCTCCCACTCCCCTGCGTCCCCTTGGATTAACATCTTGTGCTCATATTAGAAGTTTGCATAGTTATACAAAGATGTTGGTTTTCATCTGATGCGTTCCCTATTTAAGTTGAGCTAATCTTCAAAACATTTCTCGTGTGGAATTTAATTTTGATGTAATGGTTTTTAGATAGTGGAAAGACGTTTTTAGCTTCATCTCTTTGAAGAGATTCATCCTCTTTGAAGAGGATTGATACCATTTATTATAACTCAATGCATCAAAGCAAGCAAAGTTTTGAAGATAAGAACACAATTCAAAACCCAATTCTAAATTATGAAGGTCATCCATATATATACGACGCAAAGAGTTACATTTGCAGTAATTTTTAGGATCCGGCAAGCCTATGCCATGAGCCCCTGTCAAACCTCACATTGTTGCAACTGGGTCCAGAATTGAAGCTTGTGAAACCTGCAAAAGAGATTTATGTCACAATTGTCAAAAACAACTTTATTCATTGTTATCTATATTGACCATAAAACGCCTGTGGCACCACCCAGTAAAAGGGATCGAAAAGTTCTCTCTTACCAAGAATACCTTTCACTGGAAACAAGTATTGGCATTTCGCGATGGATTAATTTCTAATACCATGTGCACTGCTTTTTACAGAAAAAATGGCGTTGTGTGAGCGTTGAAAGAGAAAAAATCGTGGATGGTTTCAAGTTTGCCAAAAAAAAAAAAACAGCATGACTATCTCTAATTCAATTTCTCTTGCTAAATTATCCATAATGAGAATGACTTATATTTAATAAAGAATGAAAAAATGATGTTGAAATGAAGCTTGTGGGCCTCTAAATAGAACCTGCAAAAGAGATTTATGTTGCAATTGTCAAAAACAACTTTATTCATTGTTATCTATATTGACCATAAAACGCCTATGGCACCATCCAGTAAAAGGGATCAAAAAG
Organism: Bothriochloa decipiens; assembly: GCA_023333625.1. Taxonomy (NCBI): domain Eukaryota; kingdom Viridiplantae; phylum Streptophyta; class Magnoliopsida; order Poales; family Poaceae; genus Bothriochloa; species Bothriochloa decipiens. The sequence continues at coordinate 50,860,692 of CM041635.1, read as the reverse complement.
TTTTATCTTTCCAAGAATACCTTTCACTGGAAACAATTTTGGTATTTCGAGACGGATTAATTTCTAGCACTATGTTGGCCTTGAAAGAGAAAAAATGGTGGATGGTTTCAAGTCTGCCAAAAAAAAAGCATGATCTATCTCTATTTCAATTTCTCTTTGCTAAATTATCCATAATGAGAATGACTTATATTTAATAAAGAATTAAAAAAATGATGTTAAATGAATCTTTAGCCGCCAAACTGTGCCGTACGTACTTATTTTATGGGTGGACAATCTTTCTAGTTGAAAAACAAATCAACGTCATTTGCAGGTCTTGGTTCCTGGTTAGCATTAGCCGCGAGCAATCACGTCTCTGCGGTTTCTGGAAGACCTCCGTATTCCTCCTATGAGCCAGGAGAAAGTGAAATGACACACATAAGAGGCCGGAGACGACGATGCTGACAGCCGCAACGCAACACGTCGTCGTCGCTCCTCCGACGAGGACACGACGACGACTCGTCCATCAAGTCACCATCATCAAGCGGATAAACATCGCCGGCTGCTGCCCTCCAAGCTCGGGCGGTAGAGGCGCAGAAATACGTACAGGGGACTGGCCACTGACCGGAGACGAAGAAGGTACTATACCACCGAGAGCTGATACTCCGCCGGCACGTCGGTGTCAGCGATGCGGTGGCGACACCTGCAGCATGCGGCCGAGAGGCCCGCATGCGTGCCCGGAGGCCCATTATTCTGTCTTTCCCTGGAGGGCTGGCTGCAGGCTGCTGATGCTGGACCGTGGGGATCCCGGGATGGGCTTGACACTGATGTGATTGTCCCCGTTAGCCTGCTCTCGCGAGACACTGGTACTTCAAACTTGTCAATGAGCGTGTATGATATTTTCCAGCTTTATTTGCCCAACTCCATGGAATTGTTCTGCGTCTGCTCGGCAGAAAAAAATCCGCTCCCTTTGTCTTTGGTTCCTCTAGCCTCTAGAACGGCGAGCAGATGAGAGATTGCCAGGTTAGACATAGTGCTCGCTCCATGAGGCGCCTGGGAAAATCCACAAATTGCACACCGGACATTTCAGTGGGGAAAATGCTAAAAGGAAAATGGATTTATTTGCATGCAGCTACAGAGATTCACACACCGGATTATTCCAAGAGAATAAGATTTTAATTGAATTTGGTTGCGTGACCTCTGCAATGATGGTCATTAATTGGCGAGCCTATGCATGTTCGCCTCTAGGCTATGCTCCAACGCTTATCAATTTAACCTGTTTCTTTCCAAAACACGAAATTTTCATTTCCGCAAGCGATGCAAACCCCCGAGTCGCTGGACAGGACACTAGTTTGGCCTTGAGCAGTCGAACGTGACAGAAAACATAGTCACAGTGGATTCCCGTTACTACAGTACTGTAGACAGCAGTGCAGCTTTAGAAGCGCCCAATGGTCTGTGTACACGTTACATATGTGATGGTGATTGACATTACCAATTTGGCTTTCTGCACAAGGTCATGAAAGTCTCGAGATAGTAATCTTAAAATTACTTTCGTTGAATTTGTAAGCATGGTCAGGCGAGAGGCGGCTTAAATCGTCTGAATTACTTGATGCCTCTACTAGTCACTCAAAGGAACTATTCATGGTAGTTACCTAGAGAAAAAAAAAACAATGGTTCTACGCTCTAGCAAATCAGATCAACACATCCAGTTATAGTGATAACAATTTTGGTTCATGTTGTGGTGCACCACCGTGTAGGTTAGGGCGGTCGATAAGATGTCCATCAAGCAAGTCCTCCGCACTACGTCTCATGGTTGCTGACCGACACACATAGCCGACACAAGCACTTAGCCCTTGTAGCCTATGTAGTCTCCTCGATTAGATCTTAGTCATGACCTTCATCGATCTTGTGAATAGTCTTAACTTACATCTTATCTGCTCTAGAAGATATATGAGGTGCGCATAGAAAGCACCGTTCCCATGACGAACCACTACCAAAACTCAAACTTATGCACATATTGAATGTAAAAACCTAGGTTGCTCTTTCAATCACGACGCTACCCATGGGTGGATATGGGTCTAGGGCCATGACCATAGGCATGGCCCAAAAATTCAAAGCGTGCCCTTTAAGCATTTTTGTTTGCCCCAAGTTTATCTAGATCTATGCGTGCCTTAGCTAAAGCTTGTCTACGTCTTGTTTACGGTCCAACAAATACTACCCTTCTTTGTCTCTTCTTCGTCTCACGCACCTGAAGCCATGAGCCAACCCCCTCCTTGTTCCTCTCCCACTTCTCTCTGACGCTCTCTACCATCTGTATTTAACCTAAAACCCTGGGGGGTGGATGTTGGTTAGCGCCTACAATGGGAGACTTTTTCTTTTTTTTTTTGGGGGGGGGGAGTGTCCAAATCAATTAGTGCACCGCCAAAATCGTCCGGTGCCTTGGTCCTCCAATAATGGGGGACTATGTGGGGTTGGCAACTTTGTGCTTTCCGCTCCAGTTTGCAATTCTAAGTGTCTCACCCATTCATTTTAGACAAAAACTTACTTCATTCAACCTAAAATATAAGGGATCAAAATATGTTCACATATTACAATGATTATACACCTTAATCATAGGAGTTTGACTTGAGCCCGAAGTAAATTTTCAGTTGAAATCAATTTTTTGGCATGCAAACTTTAACACATCTTCATTTCTTTTTTTTTTGAGGTGTCTGATTTTTTGAGGCAACAAGTAGTTATGTCATTGTTTGACAATATGGGAAAAATTGTAGTAGTAAGTTGTCTAAGATTGTTGTCTAAATTGACACACCTGAAATATAAGAACTTCCTAACTTTAATGGTGTTCATGCACATGCCAGGCAGGTCCATCTAATAATAGAGAATAGTTTTACAACATTAGTGACCAGAGACTGTCTGCGTGGTTGTTTTTGTGTGTGTGAGGGTGTCCTCCTTTCCGTGTCACTGTGTGCGTCACTGAGTACGTAACGGCAGAAAGTTCACCAGAGACATGAAAGAGAAATAAAATGAGAAAATGAGTTTGTACGAGCGCTACATACTAGATACGCCCAGAATAATAATAAAGAACGTTATCCAAGAAGGATAAAGATTTCTACTTGGCAGCAGGCAATGATGCCTGAGCCCTCTCTGGAAAGCATACTACGTTCCAAGGGCAAATAAGTTTAACCTGTGCCTTTCCAATGCAAGATAAGTCCTTCTGGTTTCTGCAAGCCAAATCTAAAATATCCTGAAATCCGAGATATATACAAAGCAGGGATTCCCATTTTTATTATTTGAACAAGCGAAGGTTAACCGTTGGATATATAACCGGGGGGCAGTTATGGCCTTGGGCATCCCCACGAAAAACAGAGTGGGTGGAGTTTCAACATTTGAGAGTGTTGCTGCCTACCTCTGCTTAACAGTGTACCATATGATTCCCGCTCAAAAAAAAAAAAGAAAACAACAATGTCTAATCAATTATGTGGGCACATTTGATAGCGATGAGAGCATGACCAATTTGGCTTCTACATGTGCAAGGAAGTATTGAAATAGCCTGTGTGAGAAAGTCTTCTCAATCTCAGCGATGTTCAGGGAGATTCGAGGTCTTACCTATGAGGTCGAGTTTTCTTCATATCCATATTTCGCTGTATCAAAACTGAAACATCAGTTATAAAGTTCTCCGAGATTTTTGGTTACCAATACACAGAAAGAGTAATAATCCATTAAAATAACGCATATATAATCTTAAGAAAACAAAGTGCTCGGAGTATTGTTTACGAAGAAACAGTGGCTGATCGGTACAGCAAACGACTTTTCATCAGGGGACCTCTTCTTGGTCCGCCAGATCCCAGAATGCTCCTCCAACGTGTCTAAAAACCATGCCGTGGCCCCCAACTGAAAATCCAGCCGCAGCCAATCGCATTTCGCGGAACCGGATGGGGTATTTCCAGCGGGCCAATCGCCTCCCAGATAAGGCCTTGCAGGTGGGCCCCCACGTCTACACTAAAAGTGGAAAGTACACTTGGCATCGCGGCTGAGGTCCCCGAAAAAGAGCCATGCTGGGCCATACCCATGCCTCCCTCTCACTCATGCAGCAGCCCTAACCGGAAGTGATATTTTCTTGCGATTTTGTCACGCTAGCGGACTGCCAGCTACATTCTCATTCCGTCACACGCTCGATCGGGGTTGGAGCGGGCGCACATAGCAGCGCATAGCAGCGCTTTGTGCAAGTTTCCCGGGATCGCTGCTGCTGCACCTAGCTAGCTTCGATTTGTCGGCGGCACCGGCACGTACATGAGCAGCTCCTCCAAACACGCGGCGGCCGGCGCCGGCGCCGTGGGCGGCAAGGCCGCACGCGCCTGCGACAGCTGCCTGCGGCGGCGCGCGCGGTGGTACTGCGCGGCCGACGACGCCTTCCTGTGCCAGGGCTGTGACGCGTCGGTGCACTCGGCGAACCCGCTCGCCAGGCGGCACGAGCGCCTGCGCCTGCGCCCGACGACGTCGCCGCCGCAGGACCCGCACTCGACGCTCGAGGCCGGTGTGGTGGCGTCGACGTCGACATGGAAGAAGAGCCAGCAGCAGCAGGTCGCGCCGGCGGCGTGGTCCAGGCGCAAGGCGCGCACGCGGAGGCCGCACGTCAAGAGCGTCGGGCAGCTGCTGTCGAGGAAACTCGTCGTCGTGCCTGAGGTGGCCACCGTCGGCGAGTCGTCCGAGGAGCGGAAGGCCGAGGAAGAAGAGGAAGAGGAGGAGGAGGAGGAGCAGCTGTTGTACTGCGTGCCGACCTTTGACCGCGCCCTGGCCGAGCTCTGCACGCCGCCGCCCCCGGTGGATGACCCGACAGCGGCGGCCACGGCCTCATCATCCTTCTGCAGGGATGACGTCGACGGCGCCGTGGACAACACAAAGGCGGCACCACCGGCGGTGGTGGTCGCGGAATCGCCCGTGCAGCAGCTCCCGGACAGCTTCGCCGGCTTCGGCCCCACGGACGCAGAGCTCAGAGAGTTCGCCGCCGACATGGAAGCCCTTCTTGGCCAGGGCCTGGGCGACAGCAACGAATTGGATGAATCGTTCTACATGGAGAGCCTAGGACTAATGACAACGCATCAGCAGGTGGAAGACGTCGGGCGGGTAAAGATGGAGCCCAACGGCAGCGCAATCTCCCGCTCCCGCACCGAGGGTGCTCCGGCCGGATTTTGCCCTGCGGAGCTGATGAAGCCGGAGGCGTCGTCGGCTGAGGTGCTGGACATAGACTTCAACTGCAGCTCGCCCACGGTGATGATGGATAACGAGGACGAGGACAGCTTCGAGCAGAAGGCGTCGGCGAGCAACGGCGGCGACGCCGCCGCGGGCACTCAGTTCCTGAAGAGGAGCCTGGATCTCAACCTCAACTACGAGGCCATCATCGAGAGCTGGGGGAGCTCGCCGCCGTGGACCGATGGCCAACGGCCAAACGTCCAGATTGACGACTTCTGTCCCCAAGCCCATCTCACGGTACGTGATTTCTGATTTGCAAATTCACTGTTCCTCGTACTCGATCGATCGCACGCGCATGCTTCGACTTGCAAGTACAATCGGGTTTTGCTGCGTGCAGGGCTGGATGGCGGGAGGAGGACGGCTGGGTGGGGAGGCGGCGATGACTCCGCGGCTGGGGATGGACGGCGGGCGGGAGGCGCGGGTGACACGGTACCGGGAGAAGCGGCGGACAAGGCTGTTCGCCAAGAAGATAAGGTACGAGGTGCGGAAGCTCAACGCGGAGAAGCGGCCGCGGATGAAGGGCCGATTCGTCAAGCGACCTGCCGCTGCAGGAGGAGGAGCCACCATTGCCGCCCCGTGCGCCGTCACCTAGCTAACCGATGTCGTCCGTGTCGCCGCGCCACGCCCGTGCGTGTGCCGATCGAGGTCAGGTCGCGCCCGTGTCGCGCTGTGAGTGTCGAGGTCGTTGGACGACCGGTCCTGCAGGTTGCAGTGTCTTGCGCCAGGCATCAGGTCACGGATTCGCCATGAAATTACGAACTCAGAATTTGTCGAAGCTCCTTTAGACCTTTAGTTAGTTGGTTCTACACATCACCTTGCGTTTCTCTCTCAATCATTTCTGCATCCATGGATGCCGAGGACTGAGACAAAACCGTACTGTGCATTTGTACAGGAGTGCCGTCCCACCGTCTGGCTTATTAAGCCATAACAGTTAAGGAACATATATACATCAAACAGAAAACCATGTAAATTGCAAGTATCTTGTAACTAGCCATCATGTATATATGTGTAGCAAACCTTTACTTTTGTTTTGTTGCGTAATGCGTACTAATCCATACGTCCTAGCTCAATTAATTTGTTATGGACATATGTATATGTATACTCCCTCCATTTTTTATTTACGTGTCGTATTACATATTAATTTTGTCCTAAATCAAATATTTGTATCATTCTTTGATTATTAATCTCAATGTAGGTTCATGACATAAATTTTATATTTTTAGATTCACTATAAGAAATATTTTCATAGTACATATTTCGTATATTGTGAAACTTTGAGGATTTTTTGAAATGATAGGTCAAAGATATAAATGTTTTGACTTAGGACAGCGCTAAATGTGACATGTAAAAAATGTGTTCAGAATATATAACTAATTAACTATACATCTATATGGCAAGCTCGAATTGCAAGTAAATAAGCTTAGATATGGCCTAATGGCCATCGATTGACCTATCGGCTCTCTGGTGGCCAGTTACAAATGTTTTGTAAGTCTTAGCTCATGTTGTGTACAAGTAGGCAACACATATTGTGTGACATTTGTGTATCCTATACTATTTCGTAAAAGTAAAGTCCGATCCACCATCTGAACTAGTCACTAGATTTGAAAATTGAAAGACCTCCTTGAACTTCAAATGTCGAACAACATAAAAAATACCCCAAAATCCATTCCCACACATCATTTGGTTTCCCTCTCTCTTATATAAAAAATAAAATATTTTTACGTATAATTTCGTACGCATCGTTTCTTGCTGTAAGTTAGGATATGTTTGGCCATTGTTGGGTCCAAGTTGCGGTGGTACCTTCCAGAGTCCCAGGATGTGTTTTCCTCTACTTTTCAAATTGCCTTTTTTCCTACCTTTTTTGTTAGGTATCTTGTTTATTTCACCTCTACTTTTTCTTCTACATAAATTGATTATAAACAAATCTCATGTCATTATTTTCTTTTTTTAAAGAAGAGTAACACCGAGGAAGGGTATGGGGGTGCTCACTGAGTGTCTCTGCTACAAAATAATAAGGAATAACCATATGCATTAATCGACGCAGAAGCTGGGATATTAATATATTTTCTCTGAAAGAATTTCACATTAGGGGCCCCTTTGGAACCAAGGGTGCGTAGAGGATAGGAATAGGAAAACTGGAGGAATCGAGGTGCGCCGTCCCTCTATCCTGCAGGAGCAGTGTTGAATCGAGGTGCGCCGTCCCTCTACCCTGCAGGAACAGTGAAACACGGGACGAGCCTTTGGTTACGAGCAAGTGAAACAAAGGAACCGGCCCCTAAGAATAACAAAAAAAATAGGCGTCATCTCTTCCAGCAACCGGCGCTGCTCGCTCACACGGCGGCCCTCCCCTCCCAGGTCCCCATCTCCTTCCCACAGCGCCCCCTCCCCTCTCCTCTCCCCCACGCGGTGGCCTGGCGGCGGGTGGCGTAGGACTAACTGAGGCGGCGGCGCGGGCGAGCTCCTCGTCTCGGTGGCCTAGAGGCGCGGGAGCGGCGACGCCGACGCGTGCGGGCCGGCCGAGGCAGGCCCGCTCCCTCAACTGGAGACGGCGGCGTGCGGCGCGGGAACGATAGCACGTCGCCTTGGCGCGAGGACGCCGGATCCTGCTCGCGTCCCTCTCCCTCCCAGCGCGCCCCATCCCCTCTCCTCTCCCCCACGCGACGGCCTGGCGGCGGGCGGTGTGGCAACGCCGGCGCTTGCGCAGCGGGCCGCTCCCTCAACTGGCGACGAGCGGTACCCAGATTCCATTTTTGGGGAATTTTTTGAGTTCGTGCACGTGATTTCATTTTCCTAGAGTTTGACTCCAAATCCAGCAATGATTCTCTAGGAATAGCTCATAAACTTCCATGGAGATCACTTGTGCCAAGTTTGGTCGCGATTCGTTTTGATTTGGTTTGATTTTCTTCGAATCTTTGGTTGTCCTGCTCTTCTATTTTTGTGTTGGAAACGTAACGACGCACCGCGTGCGGGGGCTTCGTTCGCGCTAGTAATTTTTCCATGAGGTCCGACCTCATGCTTCGATTCCAGAGGAATAGAGGTGTAGGATTCGATTCCAGAGGAAATTTTTCTTTGTTTTCTTTAGAACCAAAGGACAGGAAAGGAAAATTTCCTATGACAATCCTGTCCTATGAAATTCTTTTGGTTCACCCGTGAACCAAAGGGGGCCTAGATGTGAACATTTCTTAGGATTACGAACGTAGCATTTCAACATTTAAGCAAAAGGTTTGATCTCACATAATGTTGAATTAAGTTCTACACAACAAATGCTTTGAATGCATATGAAAAAAGCCAAAAAACCATAGCTCGTAGTGTGTGTGAATGAATTTATCCTAATTTTGTTCTGAGCAAAGAATGATGAAGTTCGCAAATTGGGGAAAAATAAAATTCGCATCAGCCCATGGGCTGCTGTAAGTTGCTAATGTGCCGACGTGGGGCTGACTTATGTGGTAGCAAGTCTTCTTTCCCTCGAAGGTTTATTATTGGAAAAAGTCTACTTTTGGTCCCTCAACTATCATGAAAGTTCATTTTTGGTCCCTCAAATTCAAAACCAGATAAAACACGTCCCTCAATTTTTGAAACAGTGCAGATTACGTCCCTCGGCGGTTTTGAATGGCGATTTGCTACAGTAATGGATGTTTTGCTATAGTGACCGTTGTTTTGTTTTTCTTTTTTATTTATTTTTTTGACTGAATCTTTCGAAAATCATAGTAAATCACAAAAAAATCATAAAATAAAAAATCAGTTTTTTTAGACTCCACATGAGAAGATCTACACAATGAATATATAATATGGTATGCTTTAGTATAATTTTTTTGCTATAAAAATTTTGTCTTTTTCTTTTTAGCGAAAGTCTTTATAGCAAAACCTTTATACTAAAGCATATAATATTATATATTCATTGTATAGATCTACTCATGTGGAGTCCAACAAAATTTGATTTTATATTTTACAATTTTTTATGATTTACTATGATTTTTGAAAGATTCAGCCAAAAAATAAATAAAAAAGAAAAATAAACCACTCTAACCGTAGCAAAACCTCTGTTACTGTAGTAAAACCGCCATCCAAAACCACCGAGGGATGTAACCTACACTGTTTCAAAAGTTGAAGGACATAGTTTGTCTGGTTTTTAAGTCGAGGAATAAACAATAAACTTTCGTGATAGTTGAAGAACTAAAAACAGACTTTTTCCTTTATTATAAAGAAAAAGAAGTCTACCTCCGTGGTCAATCATCGGAGTCCAGTATCGCTGCTTGAACTCGAAAGTTAGATAACCTGGCTCCCTCAACTCTCAAAAACATTTTTTGCTAAAAAAACTCTCAAAAACATTTAAATTACCTCCTTGCCTTGGTTAAAAGTGGTGGCTTCATATTTTTGTATTGAAAAAGGTAAACCATGAAAAATGTATCTAACATTCTAAAAAAAATAAGAAGACACTAGAGGTATTTTGTGACATGACATGAGATATCAAACTAAAAATATTTAGAATTAAAAAAATTAAGCTTCTAGACATTAGATTTATCTCTAGAAAATTAGAAAAAAATACCTAAAAATATAAAAAATCGCAAAGCATTCTAATCAATTGACGTTGAATGCATTCATGTTAGTTTTATCTCATATTTTTATTGTAGAGAGTTTTCAAAATGCAATTAAATATTCATTAGAGTTTTAAAACACTCCTGATATTTTGGATAATTTTTATTTTTTCTAGAATGAAATACAACTTTGGAGTTTCTAAAGATATTTTCATGAGCTCTAAATATTTATTTAAGTTTCTTGTGCCTAGTACATCTCTAAATTTTTTGACAACAATCTCTAAATTTTTTTTAGAATTTTTATAGGCTCAAAGATATTTATTCATGGTTTAAAAACCATTATGATGTTTAAACAATTTTGAGACTTAAGGAAGGTGAAGTTTGGAGAGGAAAACTAAACACCAAACCATTGTTTAGAGAGAGAACGGATTTTTTTTCCTAATTATAAATAAAATTTTCATATAAAATCCTTATGCGCGAGTCAGCAAACCTCTTTCCAAGACGGCCTATTGGTCAATGTACGTTTTTCCCTTACTTCAATTTCATCATCTAAGGTAAACTTTTCCGTTCTTGGATATATATATGTGCATCTCTTTCCATGGTTAGTCCATGCCTACCAATCCGTACTTGAACCGTACTGACTCTATGTTTGTTTTCAGAGGGCCTGTGAAGGACGAGGTGGAAAATTGGACTCAACGTTCCCTTCAAGAGAGAGACTATTAATCGGAGGGTTGGTTAACCCAGATGACGTGAAACAGGAAGCTTTCACAGTGTCACAGACATATAACAAAAAATCAGTCCTCTCTCTCAAGGCCGATCAGCACAGCTTGTACCATGTGATAAGTTGCTTTGCTCGATGTTCTACTTTTCCTTTCTTTCATCTCGACTCTTACATGAGATCTGCGATACAGTAATCAAATTACTTGGAGACCGACCTTGAGATATGTACACCGGTTTAGCTTCATCCCAAGGCTTTGGAAACGATTGGGGAAGATGGTTTAATTCATTTTTACCATGCAGGTATAGAATGATGATCTCATGATCCATCCCCAACCCCAAATCATTGCCATATCCAACAATTGGGCTCTGTTCGCCTGGTTTCACTGTTTAGATTAGAGAGAAGAAACATGGACTCTACCAATAACCGAAGGAGGCAAAAATAACTTTCTTTTTGGAAAAAATCCACCTCAACTACCGTGAAAGTTCGTTTTTGGTATCTCAACTTCAAAACCGGATAAAATAGGTCCCTCAACTTTTGAAACAGTGCAGATTATGTCCCTCGGTGGTTTCAGATGACGGTTTTGCTACAGTAACGGCGATTTTACTACGCTACCAGTGGTTTTGTTTTTCCTTTTTTATATTTGTTTTGGCTGAATCTTTAAAAAATCATAGTAAATCACTAAAAAATTATAAAATAAAAAATCAAATTTTGTTGGACTCTACATGAGTAGATCTACACAGTGAATATATAGTATAGTATGTTTTAGTATAAAGTTTTGTCTATAAAGATTTTGTCTTTTTTTATTTATTCTGGCTCAATAACTTTATAGCAAAAACTTTATACTAAAGCATACCATATTATACATTCACTGTGTAGATCTACTCTGTGGAGTCAAAAAAATTAGATTTTTCATTTTATGATTTTTTATGATTTACTATGATTTTTTAAAGATTTAGTCGAAATAAATATAAAAAAGGAAAAACAAAACCATTGTTACCGCCGTTACTGTAGTAAAAATGCCATCTAAAACCACCGAGGGACGTAATCTGTACTTTCTTAAAAGTTGAGGGACCTGTTTTGTTCGGTTTAAAGTTGAAGGACCAAAAGTGAACTTTCGCGATAGTTGAGGGACAAAAATAAACTTTTTCCTTTCTTTTTTTTTTTTTTGCTAGAAAAGTCCAACAGCCTCTGGTTCGGCCCAAGGATGCAATCGACTCGGCCTGCAGCAGGTCCCGGCCAACCCAAAGACCATCACCACCATCCGCGCGCGCAAACAGACACACGTCAGCAGAGCCGAGCCGACTCCTCCCGTTCGCAGCTCCTGCTCCTCCTCGCCCCACGCGCCGCCGCAATCCCAACCCAAACGAGCTACGAGTAAACGAGCCGAGCGACTCGAACGAGGTGACCGAGCCGAGCTTCTCGTCCTAATCCTGCCATCCATCCAGACTCCAGAGGGCGGTTGCTGCGTCGCGCTCCGCTCTCCCTTTTCTGCTGCCAACGGAGGGTCGCGAGCGCCGGCGCCGCCACCCTTCGCCAGCTCTTCGCAGGCGACGAGCACCCACCAGGTATGTCCGACCCTTGTAGTCCCTTCCTGCTGCGCAAACCCTAAGTAATAATTTGTATTGGAACGGAGCCAGGTGTATTACCGTACTAACTTCGTTTTTTTTTTGCTAAAAAAAATCGGCTGTACATGCGTACAACCATGCCTTTGTACCTGGTCCGCCTCGGCAATGTTTGCTGTTGAAGTCAGGCATGGGGGAAGGTGGAGAAGAGAAGTCGTTCAATTTCCTTCAAGTTTTGCTCGGTGCGTCAACCTCTCTTGTAGCTCTCCAGTAGTAGTATATGCTTTGTTCCGCTGGATGTCTCTTCTTCTCATTGTCGCTGAGAATTGTGGCTGCTCATTGTCACTGCTTTGAGTTAGGAAGGTTCAAGTTCCATGATAAAATTGGTTACCCATGCTTCATGCTGGAATTCAGCTTTTGCAATGCTGGGATTGTTCAAACACGGAATTAGTGTGATTCGGCAGCTCCCTATTTAGGTGTCATAATTAGGATTGTGGAGTGTGCTAAATGTGATATGTTATTCCTGCTGTTCTGTCTTATGAGAGTTACTAGTAGGTTACTTTCTGAAAACTTGGTCACTGTGCTTATGGCCGTAGGGTTTGTGTACATGTTCTCCATATCTTCGTTGCAAACTTTTTTTTCTAGACAAAAAACCCTCTGGTCCCACTTTATAGAAAGCAAATTTGTCTCGGTGGTTGGTGATGCCAGCTTACAGGAAAGTACGGAAAGATGGCAACAAACGCATGCTGGCGTCCCAATAAACGAAAAGACAACATCAACAGAAGCGGGACTTCCTAAAGGAACAAAGACATTACATAGCTTTCACTGAATGCCTGGCTGTGTCAAACGACTTGAATTGAGTTATTTCCATTTTGCCACAAAATTTACAGTGAATATCTCCTGGCCAATTCTTCCTAACCAATTATTCCGCTGAAGGTAGACAATCTGTATAAACTGACCACAGGAAAAATTTAATTTTCATTGGAATTCTAGCTCTCCAAATCTGCATGATCTCCTTATTTTTCATTCCTGGGTAACTAAGCTCTCTATAAAGTGAAGCTGTGGTCAAATTACCACTTTTCTCTAAAGCCCATTTAACTCTATCAGGTTCTGTGTTCATCTGAATATCTCTAATCTGTGATATTAGCAATAACCATTCTTCCCGCTCCTCTCGAAAGGACCTTCTGAAAATTAAATTTGTCTCATTATTTTTCAGCACATTGTATACTGACTCCTGTTCATTACAAATGTAAAAAATTCTACAGACTTATTCTAAAAGGGCAGTTGCCCAGCCAAACATGAAACATCCAACCATAACCTGGCCTTCTTCCCATTATTTATCACATATGCCAGCCCTCTAATACAGTCTTCTGTAACACCCCGGCCCAGGGCTTAATAGGATTAATAGGATACTCATACTAACAAGTTGCAACTTCTTTTCTGGAAGCCCATCAATAAAGAACTCCAAAGTTAAGCGTGCTTGGCCTGGAGCAATTTAAGGATGGGTGACCGACTGGGAAGTCTTTCCGGGTGCGCACGAGTGAGGACAAAGTGCGCAGAAAAGACTAGTGTTGGTCTGTGAGGGCAGTCTATGTCCTAAATAAGCGGCCGGATGTAAGCGGGCCCAACCTTGAGGAGGCGGGACGTTACA
>CM041635.1:50811645-50846987 GCA_023333625.1 Bothriochloa decipiens | reverse complement strand
GCGGCCGGATGTAAGCGGGCCCAACCTTGAGGAGGCGGGACGTTACATCTTCGTTGCAGACTTTGCTCATTCCATTAAATAGAATGTGGCTTGGCACCTTTTCCTACCTTTTCCTCTCCTGAACCCTGATATAAAGTCTGCAATTATTATTTTGGGAATGAACAAAAAGGTTGCTAAGTGTTTCTTATGTATAACCTTTCATTTCAGAGGGCAGCATAGCTGGAGGAACTGCTGGTGTTGTGGTGGAAACAGCACTGTACCCGATTGATACTATAAAAACCAGGCTTCAGGTACATATGTTTGCCCACCTTGCACAATAGTTTTTTCAATAACAGAACATATTTAATATAAGAGCAGTGACGTGCTTTTCATATAGAATTCTTGTCTAAGTGTACCTTCAATGTGCTCCAAGTCCTATTCAACTCATGGTCAAATAAGTCTGTCTAGTTTTATATGTTAATATATGTAGTGCTTCTAGTTTCTTAGATGATTCCATTTTCTTCCGTTCATTGTTTACGGGCATATTCAAGCCCCAGCCTCTGCACATTTGTGCAGGGATGGCTGTTGGCTATTTTCTCTTCCCCAGACCCCGCAGTGCGGGAGCCTACGGCACTGGGTACGCCTCCATTGTTTACTGGCATATTAGTATCACTACTACTTGCAACATGTACATGCTGTCTGAAGTTTGCGATCTCTGCAGGCTGCTCGAGGTGGAAGCCGGATTGAATGGAAAGGCTTGTATTCTGGATTAGCTGGAAATCTTGCTGGTGTCCTTCCGTGAGTACACCGTGTATCTTTGTCATACTGCATACAATGATCTTGCTTTCCTAAGAGCAATTTGAAGCTGCAAGATGTTAACCTATTGTGCTCCAACCTCAAGGTGTCAGTGTGTTGTGTATTTAAGGCATTATATGTATCAATTTGTGGTATGATGCAATTGTTATTTTCCTTTCATATTTATTGGGCAGTATAGTGTTCTTTTACCTTTAACTGACTGCCATGCACCTATTAGGAAGTCATATCCAGTAGTTTAATCTTTTGCAAAGACACCATGAGATGAAATTGCTATCGCAAGTTTCTTATGCCCAAACAAGGTATTTACTTATTAATAATAAAAATAAAAAAGTTTAGCATGTGTTCTTGTATTCCCAAAGTACCATTGTTCATATCTGTATGATTTTCATAGTATAATGTGTAATTTATGACAGGGCCTCTGCAATATTTGTCGGAGTGTATGAGCCAACTAAAAGAAAATTACTGGAGACACTTCCTGAAAATCTGAGTGCAGTTGCCCATTTTGTAAGTTAGAACAGACAAGGCTTATGTTTGACATTGTTGTTTATACCATGTACTTTTCATTTCATAGCACCTGCACTTTTTTGCTTTTATATTACCAAGACCGGTATTTTGTGTCTTCTCTGTGAATGTTTAGTGGCTACTACAGCATATTGATTATATCGATCATGTCTTTTAAAACGCAATCGCTACAGACTGCAGGGGCCATTGGAGGTATTGCTGCTTCCCTTGTCCGTGTCCCTACAGAGGTCCGTAATTTTATATTTTACTACTACAGATATTATTGTATTGCATCCAAATCTGATCTCATTGCATTCAGGTGGTCAAACAAAGAATGCAAACTGGTCAATTCAAGTCTGCGCCTAATGCTGTTCGTCTCATTGTTGCTAAAGAAGGATTTAAAGGACTGTACGCCGTATGTATATTCTGGCACCTTATTTGAACAATCTTTTAAGGTGTAATATTGACTTCTATTCCAAGAATAAATTACTGTTGCTCTGATGTGTAGATTTTACTCCTATTTAAAATATATCTTGCAACTTTATCCATTATAATACTGTTTCTTTTGGTTTATAGGGTTATGGTTCCTTTCTACTTCGAGATCTTCCATTTGATGCCATTCAATTCTGCATTTATGAGCAACTTCGAATTGGCTACAAAGCTGTGGTACTCTTTCGTTGCTGAGACTACTATTTTTTCCTCACATCTGTTGAATTACTCATGAATAATATATTCAAAGCTTCAAACCAATTGCAGTGCTAAAATAAGATTGGACATTCGTAAGTTTCTCCATGTCCCTGAATGACTTCTGTTTGGTAGGTCAGTTTTGTGCTATGATCAGCATTTCGCTATCTCCTGAAGGCTATAGATCAGGCGCAGATGTGATTTGGCATGCTACTGTTTTCACCAAAATCTGTCCGCCCTATTTCTATGTCTGAATACTTGATTGATGGCTCATATTATTTAGTCTTCACTAAATAGCAATTGCTGACTGCAAGTTCAACTTTCCACAATTCTTATCATAATTTTTCATGGTTCATTGTTCAGGCAAGAAGAGAGTTGAATGATCCAGAGAATGCACTTATCGGTGCTTTTGCTGGTATAATTAAATTGTCACCCTAATCTTCTGTAACTATTACCTTGCTTCCTCAGTATCTGTCTGTCTTCTCTTGGTTGTCTTATTTCCTCTTCCCAACAAATCACTTCCATCTACTCTGGGCTGACTTCTTGCTAGGTGCGATCACTGGAGCCATAACAACCCCCCTTGATGTCTTGAAGACAAGATTGATGGTTCAGGTGAATACTTGTATGAAGACTTTCCACGCAAATCTCCTTCTGCATTACTGACTATTTCCATATTGGTTGCAATTGCAGGGACAAGGGAACCAATACACTGGAATTGTAAACTGTGCTCAGACAATCCTCAGAGAGGAAGGCCCTAAGGCATTCTTGAAGGTAAAACACCACTTGTGTGGACAGCTTCAGTACTCATACAATGGAAAACAAACACTAGTTTACCTCATGTGAACTGAAAGCTTTCTATCGTCTTTAAACTATATAAGCTTTTAGATTCCCCATTAGATAAGTTTTCAATTATGACTTGTGGTTACAGTTTGCTTTAAACTATGTTTTGGACATTTGGCCCAGCATAGGATGCACAGCACTATACAACGATCTTTTTAGCTTGCTGCATTCTATTGCATCGGCCCTCTCATGTGTTGTGCGTGCCGCAGACGTTGTCTTCATTTGCCCAGCTGCCCCTTTTTTCCAGTTCTCTCTCATGTCTAAAGCTATATTGCGTTCTGAAATTCGTATTAATTCATGTTCTGAATTAGATTTGGTGCAGCGAAGCACTAGGCTGATATATTTTTGCTGACACATGGCAGGGCATTGAGCCGCGGGTGCTGTGGATTGGCATCGGTGGGTCCATCTTCTTTGGTGTGCTGGAGAAAACCAAGTCGATGCTTGCTGAGAGGAAGAACGGCGAGCTACGGGCCGTCAAGGACGAATGAGTTTTTTTTAGTTGGATCCCGATCGCCCTAAATCATTTTTTGCGGCAAAAAATGTCCTAAATCTTTGTACCAGGGAGGTCAAGTAAATTGTGGGTGGTTGCTGATCGCTGAGTGAGACAAATTATCGGTTTGCTGGATCAGCTTTTTCCTGTGAGATATATGGAGCATAATACTGGGGCGTCGGCTCTCTTACATGGATGTCGCGGTTATCTCTAATGGATACGATTGCACTAGTGAATCGAGCCGGGTAAATTGTACTAGCTGTAGGAGTTGACAGGAGGAAAGACGCTACAGGATCTTGGTTGCCTTCGGGCACTAAACAAAGTCACCAGTAAAGCCGATGATGTGAAGACATTGGCAACAAGACATATTTATCTTCCCTCAAAAAAAAAAAAAAACAAGACATTTATCTGGGGAGCAGCGGCGACCCAGACCGGTGATGGCGGTCTTCGTCGACGACAAATGAGGCTGACTTTCGTTCTCAAATAGACTACGGATCAGTTTATAATTTCTCTTTTTATTGAGATCCTTGTAGCATATAGGTTAGACTGTGCCGTGCAAGTGCAACCAAGCTGATCGTCCGGTCGTCATCGCTGCCAAGCCAGCTGATACCCGGCGTGATTATGGCTCAGGGAAGAGGCGGTGCGATCGGCGGCTGCGGCGGCGTCCTCGCCGTGGCGCTCCTGATCAGCCTCCTCGTGGTGACGAGCGCCCCGGTCGCCGAGGCAGCGGCGGCGTCGTACATGGTCGGCGACTACGGCGGGTGGAAGTTCAACGTGGACAAGTGGGCCAAGGGGAGGACCTTCCGCGCCGGCGACGTGCTCGGTACATATATATCAATAGCCTGTTCTTCCTCCGTGCATTGCTAGCTTCTGCATTCATGACGGCCGGCCGGCTTGTGCGCGCGCAGTGTTCAACTACAACCGTGCGGTGCATGACGTGGCGGTCGTGAACGCGGCGGCGTACCGGAGCTGAGCGGTGCCCAAGGGCGCCAAGGTGCTGCGGAGCGGGCGCGACAAGGTGAAGCTCGGCAGAGGCACGCACTACTTCGCGTGCACCGTGCGGGGACACTGCCAGGCCGGCATGAAGATCGCCGTCAGGGCCGTGTAGGGGAGGTGCTGGGCGCCAGGAACAACGCCAGGCAGCTGCCACGTCCAATAAATTCCAGAGTCCCCAGATCGATCGATCATTCGACCCATCATCCATGCCTCACTCCTCAGGAGTCAGCTCGGCTGCGTGGGAGCCGGCCTGATGAAAATCAAGTACTCGTAAACTAGTTAATCTGTGTTGCTTAGCTAATCTAATAGTGTGTTATCTTGTCGTGTGTGCCGTACGTGTACGTACGTTCAGGTCCCGTTTGTTGTTGTTCTTGTGACTTGTGTTATGTACAACTAAGTTGGTTTTTATGACCTCGTGAGCTGTGAGTTGTGACAGATGTACCGCCATTTCTCCTTTAGCCAAATTTGGTCAAACTTAGAATGGTTTGGTTCTCTAAAATTCTCAGAATGACTTACAATTTGTAATGGAGGAAGAAATAAACTATTTCCTTATCTCAACTTCAAGAAGATGGTTGTGCTTCTGGCGAGGGCGTCTGCTGTTCCAGCTTAGTGGTTTTTTTTTTGCTGTGCAGCTCCTCAGTTCTTAAATTTGTTGCTCGGTATGGTAAACTGGGTTGCCGTTGCTTGGCGTGTGTGCATTTGTTTCTTGTCTTGTTCGAACTTTCTATTCCCTGCTTAATGAAATACGTGCCTACGACATGATCGTAATTTTTTTTTCTTTATCTCAACTTTTATGATTTTTTTTTTGTTTTAGAAGGGACTTTCATGATTGTATTATCGGCAAATACTTGGGGCAGGACGTACAAAGGGCTTACCAGTTAACACATCACATGTCAGTATGTCACATACACACAAAGCATCGCTCAACCACCAAACCGGCGGTTTGAGCCTTCGAGGCTCATTTGTCGACGACTTGCTGCTACAAGGGCCAATGAACGAAATCCAGCGAGGCGAGCCTTAGATTTTTGAGATAGGATGAAGCCAATCACAACCCATCGTCCCGCCACGCGGCGCAAAGCATCCGAGGGAGTGGACGCAGCGCAACCGGGCACGCCGGAAAAAGGAGGCTCATTGTACGCCGAGCTCCTCCGCGTAGGCGTAGCAAATCAGGAAGGAAGGCAAAAACGAAGCAGAGGCCAGGGACGCGCCAGCACGAGCGATAAGGCACTGGACATGGCCGCCACGGCGTACTCCACAGCGCTTCTCGGCGGGGCGTGCCTCCCCGCTGCCGGACCGGGAGCCGCCGCGCCGCCCTCCGGCGCCCTCCTCCTCCCGCGGCGTAACCTGCTGTCTCCGCTCCCTCTCCGGCTCCAAGATGCTGCGCCGCCGAGGCTGTCGCTGCTCCGGGTGAAGGCCTCCGATGACTCCTCGGCCGCGACCGGGGACGAGCTCATCGCCGACTTGAAAGCCAAGGTACGCACGCCGCTGTTAGCTCGAAATTAAAGGGGGGAGACGTACGAGCACGAGTCGATCGCCGACTTGTGTTGGAATGGTGAACGGCATGGATTTTTCAACTGTGGTGAGTGGTGACCGTACGTGATGTGTACTCGATCGTAACAGTGGGACGCCGTCGAGAACAAGAGCACTGTCCTCACCTACGCCGGCGGCGCCGTCGTCGCTCTCTGGCTGACGTCCGTCATCGTCGGCGCCATCAACTCCGTGCCTCTGGTACGTCATCCTCTCCTCTCATCCCTCGTGGTTAGATTCAATTGCCAGCTGATGACTGGCCAGCGCGCAGCGTATAGGCTGGCTGACAAGTTCATGCTTGGTTTGGTTTCCTGCAGCTCCCCAAGATCATGGAGCTTGTCGGCCTTGGCTACACCGGATGGTTCGTCTACCGCTACCTTCTCTTCAAGGTACGATACGATGCGGTTCTACAGTAGCTGTGAACCATCTCTGAAGTAGCACTGAAAATTCTGTTGGGCTAACATGTCTATCTATTCACTCGATTGTAGGAAAGCAGGAAAGAGCTTGCCGATGACATCGAGTCACTGAAGAAAAAGATTGCTGGGACAGATTAAAATGTTATTCTCGAGAATTTTTTTTGGACGATTCTTTCGAGAACATGTTGCCTACTGTTACTGTCTAGACTCCAGAGTGCTACTTGTCTTCGCACTTAGCACCCTTGTGTCTTGCGTCTCAGGAGAGCTATGTACGATTATGGAGAATAATATGTACAAACTGGACGCCCCCGATTTTTTTTTCATCACTTCATTGTGCAATACGTATGCCTCTCAGGACTTGTTGACACCCAATTGTTAATCCTTGATTTGCCATCGTGACTGATTTTCTTAACAGGCCGAGGATTGCCAGCATATATAGCTGGGCAAGGTAAGCTGGTGGTGTTTGCTTACTTCTTGCTACCTCTTCCAGCTTCTCCGTGCTTTTCCCTCCCCGGCCAAAATGCCAAATCACTGATGCCACACTGGTTACACGCCTGAAATTTGACAACATCAGTAGAAAATCATCATGGAGTATAGCAGGTTGTTTGGTTTAGGTTTACTCCATCAGAAATTTCTTCTAGGCTCTGACTTGTTTCATTGTTTGCTGATGGTTTATGTGGTTGATAAACCAGCTAACGTTGTTTTGAGTTGTGAGAGAAAAACACTATACCGTGACTAATAAGTTCAAGCTAACGGAACGATTAGAAAGTTGGAATTTTGGGATATAGTGTTTAGGTGTATTATTGCAGTAGCGGCATTTCATGGGATCATCGCTTGGAATGCTTCAATGGATTGGAACTCCCTATTACCAGTGTGCAGTAGTGGAGGACTGATCAGGTTTATTGTGTCCCAGACCCAGAGGTTAAGTAGCAATAATCACTGCATCACATAGGCTGTGTTGTTTGGATTGTTTATCCCTCCTATATATTTTGTTATCAAGTTTATTTATTTTCACTAAGAAGTACCTTTTGTCTCATGTATGTGCACGCTTATTCTAGTCTGGGTTTATATGGATTGTCATATGCTCACCAAATTGTCCCTACTCCGTTAAATGACTGAAGTGCTCTAGCTATGGAATTGTACGTAATATCCTCGCCAATTTCTCAACTCTCAGAGGTGAGGTTCCTGAAACTGATGATAACTATTAATATTTTTTGCCTAGAGAGCTAAAATTGTGGTGACTTATGTGTTATATTTTTTTTAGCAAAACTTACGTGTTGTATTAAACATTACAATTACAATTTGTTTGAATGGTCAAACATCTTTGTTCCTCTCACTTCTTGAGATTAATGTCCACGTGTCGTACTCTCATTTATGATTGTTATGTGTTAGAGGTGAGGTTTTCTCATGTGAGTTTATCACACCAATAAACCATAAATATATCATATTGTCTATCCTTGTGACGAGTTTAATGATATTATATATAAGATTTTTGGAGGAATTAATTAATTAAACTCATCACACCACAATTAATTAATCTCAAGACGACTGACTCAAACACGTCGCATGGTGACCGACTGACCGCTGTTGCCGTCATGGTGTTAGGCAGTGTGGGCCTGTGGGGGCACACCGACACGCACACGGCACAGGGCCGACTACCTTGAGCACATCGGCCTTGTCACGCCGAAGTATGGGCCTACTAACAAGTTTCTCGGGGACTAATAACAAGCTTGTCGTCAAGTGACAGCCCATTAGCGCACCTATAAATTCGAGATAAAAACGGAAATGCTACAGTAATTGTCATCTTGTCCGTCCATTATATCCAGTCAACGGTAGATTGAGTTCCCGCAGCGGTTCGAGACTTCGAGGCCTCGACTCGAGGAGGTTGGCGTCATATATTTATTTTTTTAAAAAATAGAACAAAAATCATTTACCGCTAGAAGCCCAGGCCGCCGCGGCGGCGCCGCCAGAACCCTAACTCCGGACATCACCGCCGGAACGGCCGCCACCATGACGGGGTCGGTGTCAACTGCTGGTTTCCCTCTTTTTCCCTCTCTTGGCAGTATCCTCCGGTGCAGGTGTTCAGGATTCGGTTTGGTCAGGGGAGCGAGCCAGAGTGGTGTTCATTGTTCCGTTTGGCTGGCTGCGCTGCTTGCTCTGTTCACCTAAGCTTTAAAGAAGCCAGCCGCAGCCTGCTGTGGCCTAAAGCTATGTGGTAGTCGAGTGCGATCGCAGGAGTATCCTGTTGTATTGTGCTTTCTTGGCTGTTTGGGTTGCGGTAGGGTGTTAAGATTCGCTATGGTTATAACGTGGTGTTCAATGGTTGGGACGGAGTTGGCACTGATCATGTTAGAATACAGAGATGGAATAAGGGTGAATCAATAGCAGATTTGGGTTCCGTGTTGCCAGGAAGAGAATTGTAGGTTTTAGTGACTAGTAGTATCCAATTTGACTCTGTTGCCATCTGATTGGAGATACCGTGTTGTTATCCTCTGTTTTTGGTTGGAGCTTGGGATAAATAAAGAGTTGTCATGGTGAGCTTCTATTATATTCCTTTTACCCTAGGTAAATTGAGGGATTAAATTACCTCTGACATGGTATGTTGTGGCCTATGTGAACTGCATGACATTCCATTTAGCTTTAGCTTAGCAATTTTTGTTGGTGTTTGGAGTGAGGCGGTGCTTGATTCATCATTCCGTGACTCCAGTTATTTCTGGATGCAACTTTGAACTGCTAGTTTTTTTGTGTTCCTATATATAAGGTTGGGTTCATGTATTAAATTGGTGGGCCTTTGTGTTATCTGTACTATTTTTAGGTTTTAATGTTCAAACTTGGTCTCTCTATTGAATGCATTTATATACAGTATCTCTAATGAACGTTAGCCTTGTGATGTTTTTGGTTTGCTGATTGACTGCAAAAGAATGGCTTCAAAAATTAAAAATGCTTCTGGACCTACACACCATATCTCAAATACATGGAAGAGCAACCCAACTAAAGAATGCCCAAAATGCAACCACATTATCGATAACAGTGATGTAAGAATCTTTCATTTCTGATATGTGTAAGTAGGCTTAGATTCAGTATCTTATACCCTCTGTCTCATTTAACATATCTAATTGATATTTCTTTCTTTAATGTTCAATATATCTCCCTCTACTTTAACTGAGCAATTTGGGAACTTGCTTCAAGCACAAGCATAATACCCCCCTTAAGTTTGTAAATCAGAGCTATTTTCACCTTGATGGTGGTATTGGTAACAATATTGCCACCATCCCTTTCATGACTGATGTGGACTTTCAATTTTTACATCATGAATGATGATTTAGTACATATATTGTACACCAGTCTGCCCTGAGACCACAAAATTGTTAGCAAAACCAGGTGATCCCGCAAATCCATTATAACAGCAGCTTAGTCTTAAAAGATTAAGTAGACTGCATAAAACACACTTTGGAGCAGAGGGGTTCTAATATGTTTTCAAGACTAAAAGTCTATCATCAATGCTATTGTTTACTAATTTCATTTCCATAATATAGACATATAGTCATGTTTATGTAGCCAATCTTTGGCTCTATGCAATATTGAAGCCTGAATTTATTATTGTTGCAAGTTATTTCCTTTTTGCGAGTCCGGTGATTAATCAGAAGGATTACATTGTTCATTGTTGCATTTTTTTTCATACTGATTGCTTAACTGTATATGTATGTTGGTTTTCGTGTAGTTTGTTGATGAGTGGCCTGGTTTGCCTAAAGGCGTTAAATTTGATCCGTCAGATCAGGAATTGTTGTGGCATTTGCTTGTGAAAATTGGGAAAGTGGGTCTGAAACCTGATCCCTTTATTGACGAATTTATTCCCACTATTGATTCAAATGAGGGCTTATACTATACTCATCCGCGGAAACTCCCAGGTCAGCAAACATGCCTACTCATCCGCAGAAAGTCCCCAGTAGTTTTTATCTGCTACATTCTATAAATCTTCTCATTCTCTTAATATCTTTGCCTGACCATCTCTTCAAGTTCTCACAGACTGTATGTAGTAGCCCACACCACATTATAGTGTTCTTTTCCTTTTTGGAAATGGGAAGTTGTTCTTGCTCATGCTCTGCTTTATCATTTTTTTTTTAAAAAAATAGAGCTCATGTTGAAGTGTTTTTATTTGGGTGATCAATAGAAAATCGCCATTGTCAACTACTATTTTTCACGGTCGCCTGTTGTTGCTGTGGCTCATAGCCATTAGCTCCTGCCCACCTGCCAAGGAGTAATTTTCCAACATATGCCTTTAAGTCTTTTGACTGGATAACCATGTGCTTCAGGAGTTAAGGATGATGGAAGTGTATCACACTTCTTCCATAAAACATTTAAGGCCTACAACACTGGGACCAAGAAGCGTCGGAAAATAAATACCAATGAGGTTGGCGAGATTTGGTGGAATAAGACTGGCAAGACAAAACAAGTAGTAATTGGTGGAACACACCTTGGTTGCAAGAAAGTAATGGTCATGTATGCGAGTGATGTGAAGGGCGGGAAGCAGGAAAAGACGAATTGGGTGATGCACCAATACCACGTTGGCACTGGGGAAGATGAAAAGGATGGTGAATTTGTTGTCTCCAAATTATTCTATCAACAACTACCTAAGCCTTCACAAGGCATAAGTGCAGCAGATGCTTTGGAGCCTGTATGCACTGCAGTGGATTTGGCTGATTGTCCTCCATTGGACTTGTCTTCTTTTCCCTTGGACGAGGACAGGAATAATCAAGAAATTGTTGACAAGTCTGAACATAACTGTGATCAGGTACCAAGCATTTGTTATTTCTCCATATGCAGTGCCAGTGTCTTCATAAGACATAAGGCCATTGCTGATATATTGTTTGCAAATTGCAAGTTGGCAAGGCCATATGCATTTCCCATAAAGATCCCTTTTTTCTTGAACTAATATGTAGGTAAATGGGCACAATGAAGTGAAGGACAAAGAAGACATCCTCCATCGTGAATCTGAAAATGGTGTTATTGGTAATCAAGATAAGCACCCTTCGCAGGATGAAGAATGGTGGGAGGGGGGATCCCAGTTCTTGTTAAACTCTCAGCAACTGGCAGAATGCATGTCAGTTTGTGACGAGTTCCTTCAGAGCCAGAATTCATGTGGTAGTGGAGATGAGTCCCAAAAGAGCAGGCCTCGCCTTGCTGAATATGGCCATTTGCCTGCAGATGACTTGAAAAAGGATCTTGAAGAATGCCAGAAGCTGGACGATGCAGATAACACAAACCTGGAGCTTGAATGCACTCAAGAGTTTCGACTTAGCCAATTGGTAAGTTTAGCTTGTCATCCATCATATAGGTTTTTCTGTTTACCAATTGAGCTACCTTGTGCTGAAATTCTGCTTGAAAAACCTTCACAGGATTGCTTTAATACAACGTGGATTGAAGGGACAATCTAGAAATGACTAAACTGAGGAAGCACCACTGCTGCAAGGCGACTGAAGCGGTTCACCTGCTCATGGCCATACAAATGAGAGAAGGTTTTGGCATATTGCTCCCGTGCATAATTTCTATTTATGCATCAGGAACTGAGGAGTTGTAACATATCGAAAGAAAATGAAGTGTCTGATGTTTGTCTAGGAACCTCTTAGTATGGCTGAACGAGTCATGATCTGCATAGCTGACTTTAATTTCTTACAAGTTACTTAGGTCAGAGCTTGTGCTTTGCAACGGCAGAACAATCATATATGCATGACAAATGTGAAGAATCAATTCAACCAAACACAATTCATTCTCCATAAAAACAACACAATTCATTCACATTGATGACACTCCTTTTGATATAATAAAACATGAAAAAAAAACCGTGATCAACCAAACATCATGGATCATGCGTCTACCATATTCATCATCTGTTGAGGTTGTTCTCTTTCTACAGTAGCTAAAATGCCTAGTTGAAGCAACAATGCCACACTGTGAAGCAACATCAACCTTGTCCTCTTCGGCGTCGATGAACAATTCCAACTGAGATTTCTTGATTGTGTTCGCAAAAAAAATGAGATTTCTTGATTGTGATAAAAAATTTACATGCAACAACTTCTTTATGTCACTTTCTATTCTTCCACCACGCCTGCTCGCCATCTGCGCCTCCGAGCAACTTTTGCGAACCCGGGAACCCCACACCTTCCGCGCGCCTACTTGTCACCCTGGTCAGAGCCGACTCGACTGCTCTAATTGAACTAGTTCACGATCCACAGCTCAGTCCGTTTCAGCTAAAAAAAGACCGTGTAATTGAACCATTAAAAATAGGCGGTTTTTATGAAACGTTGAACCGGCCAGTTCCATTTGAACCGGGAGTTAAATTTTATGTTTACCTCTATTGTGACCCCTTATTTGGTTCAGCACAGGCTGTATAACTGGAACTGGCCTGGAAATGTTCAGTTTTTAGCACATTTAACTCTATTTTTTAAAAAAGTTTTTTAGGGTTTAGGGTTCTATTTGGCCGGGTGCAGGCACTCGAGCGCAACTACACAGCCTCTCCTGCGCGCAACTACACAGCCATTCAGCGTGCAGCAGGCAGGCTCCGGCCGCTCGGCCGCCTGGGGCACGGCGCGGCTGGAGTTCACGGGCCGCGCCTCCACCTCGTGGCCGTCGGCTCGTCTCCTTCCGGTCTTGCTCGTGCGTTCCACTCATCCAGCAGGTTGAGCGCCGGTGCCAGATCCACTCTCCATAAGACCGGCCCCTGGTGCTCTTCCTTGGCTCCTCCCCTTCTTCACCAAGCAGTCAAGGGCGAAAGGCATCAACCATTCAAGCCTAGCTAACGGTTAGTACATAGTATTCAGATTTGTGAGTTCGAACTGAACTACTGAAGTGCTTCGGTTGGTTGTCTAATTAGAAGCTGCAATTCGAATGCTTGTTGGTCCTTTACTTACGTATAGCATTGATATCAAATTACAATGTCAGCACTTATTGAATTAGATAAAGCATAAATTGTTTGTTTCTTGCTGCTGGAAAATGACATTTTTGTGCTTGTACAGTTAGATGCTCTATGGTACCTCCCTTACTATTTATTTGTTTTTGACACAGTTCATTCTTCAGACACGCCAACTCTACTGGCCAGGGAATCTGGCTAGCTGTGGAAAGGTTGATCCTGAGGTTGAGTAGGCAATGAATCAAAATATTGAGTATTGGCAGGATAAAAGAAGGAAGGCACAAGTGGAATATGAGGAAGAGCATCCGTATTGTCCAGAACTTGGAGAAGAAGAAGCAGCAGCAGCAGCATCAGCCTGTGATGTCCCTTATACTGGTGCAGCAGCCCCATCTCGACGTGTCACTGCATCGAACAGAGGAAGAAAAAGAGGCACTACCACTCCTAGCATTGACATGTTCTTCAAGACTAGAACTGGCCTAGGTGATCACCCTACAATAAGGAGTATGCTTCAAGGAGAAACGGAGAAGGAGGAGACCGATTTGTATGTGGCAAAGTGATTTATTGATGCATTGATTCCATTTGATGCAAGTAATTCGATCTTTTATCAGCCAATGATCGATGCTGTGTGTGCATTTGGTCCTGGGTATAAGGGGCCAAATTTCAATCAGCTGCGGGGTCCATTACTTGCAAAATGTGTTGAGCAAGCTAGAAGCTTTGTCAATGGATTCCGCAAAACTTGGTGGAAAACTGGTTGCACAGTCATGGCTGATGGATGGACAGATAGGAATAGGACTTTCATCAATTGCTTTGTCTATTGCCCCAAAGGTATTGTTTTTCTCAAGTCAGTTGATGCCACTGATTGTTCCAAAACTGCTGAATTTTTATTCAGATTATTTAGAGATGTTGTGAACTTTGTCGGTCCTGAACATGTTGTGCATTTTGTCACTGATAATTCCTCAAATATGGTTGCTGCTGGTAGAAAGTTAGAAGATGAGTTCCCATCCATCTATTGGTCCCCTTGTGCTGCCCATTGTTTGAATTTAATACTGTCTGACTTTGGAAAGGAGAATATAATGAAGACTACTGTAGCTCATGCATCATCTATCACAAAATACATCTACAACCATTGATATCCATTGTATCTAATGAGGAAGTTCACTAAAGGCCATGAGATTTTGCGTCCAGCAAAAAGTCGTTTCGCTACTAATTTTATTGCATTGCAAAGCATATACAAACATAAGTCGGATCTTCAAGCAATGGTTATCTCCAATGATTGGACAACCTCTGCATATTATAAGGAAGCACAAGGGAAAAAGTTTACCAAAGCTGTCCTAGATCAGAACTTTTGGAAAGATTGTGCTATTGTTTGTCAGTTATCAGAACCCATAGTGCGAGTATTGACAATTGTGGACAGCCATGAGCGACCTGCCATGGGGTATCTATTTGCAGCCTTCCATGCTTCAAGAGATGAAATTGTGAAGAGGTTTCAGAGAAAGGAGTTAGTTAAGCCATTCTTGGAGTATATAGATGCACGGTGGGATAGTCACTTGGATTAAAATCTACATGCTGCTGGATTTTGGTTTAATCCAAACAACCAATATAATGATGAGCTGCGAGAGAAATATAAGTTCACTACTTCTGGGGTTCTTGAGGTGCGATTTCAGCGCGACTAGGAATGAGGAGGGAGACGTTAGCCTCGATGGGCAAGTGGTGGCCAAGAAGGATACTTTTCGGTATTTAGGATCGATGCTACAAAAGGATGGTGACATTGATGAAGATGCTTGGCATAGAATTTCAGCTGGTTGGTTGAAATGGCGTCGAGCTTCAGGCGTCCTCTGTGACAGAAGGGTGCCTCAGAAGTTAAAAGGTAAGTTTTATAGGACAGCGATTCGGCTGACGATGTTATACGGTGCTGAATGTTGTTCTACAAAAAGGCGACATATCCAGCAATTGAGTGTAGCAGAGATGTGTATGTTACGATGGTGTTGTGGGCACACAAGGAGGGATAGAGTCCGGAACGACGATATTCGGGATAGGGTTGGGGTGGCACCAATTGAGGAAAAATTGATTCAACACCGGTTGAGATGGTTTGGCCATGTCCAACGGAGGCCTCCTGAGGCACCGGTGCGTAGTGGGGTTCTAAAGCGGGTCGATAATGTAAAGAGAGGTAGAGGTCGACCTAAACTGACTTGGGACGAGTCGGTTAAGAGAAACCTTAAGGAGTGGAATATCCCTAAGGATTTAGCTATGGATAGGAGCGCTTGGAGACTAGCAATTAACGTGGCTGAACCGTAATCTTTTTCTTGTATCATTTATGTGCTCTTTGTTTTCATGCCTCTTTTAGGTTTCATCTCTAGCCTATCCCAACTTGCTTGGGACAAAAGGTTATGTTGTTGTTGTTGTACTTCTGGGGTTCTTGATGTCATTGAGAAATATGTCGGCAAAGATTCTGCTCTTCGGAGTTCTTTGACAAGAGAGTTGAGAATTGTTAGAAGGGGAGAAGGTGACTTTGGGCGTTCAACTGCTAAAAATGATCAATCACACATGCCTGCTGGTAAGTGGTAACTCTACTGTTAATTGGTGTATTCTATTTGTCCATTATATCACAACAACATTTAATCTCTTTTTGTTTCATCTAGATGAAGGGCGGCCCTGGTGCAAGCGGTAGAGCTTTACCGTCTGTGACCAAGAGGTCTAGGGTTCAAGCCCCAGCTTCTGCATATTTGTGTGGGAAAGGCTGTTGGCTATTTTCCCTTTCCCAGACCCCACAGTGCGGGAGCCTACGGCACTGGGTACGTCCTTTTTTGTTTCATCTAGATGAGTGGTGGGAAACTTATGGCTGCAGTGCACCAAACTTACAGAAGCTTGCTTTGCGTGTATTGAGCCAAACTTGTAGTGCTTCTGGTTGTGAGATAAGCTGGAACAGACTTGAGCATCTGCACTCCAAAAAGAGGAACAGACTTGAGCATCAAAGGTTAAATGATATTGTGTTTGTTCATTGCAACTTGAGATTGCATCAAAGGTAACCTTTTTTGCATGTTTACATTGATTGGTCTTGCTGTTCAGTTTGTATCTAGAAATAATACATAACTATACTAAATGTATTTCAACATTAGGTCCATTGCCTTGCTGTTCAGTTTGTATCTAGAAATAATACATGCCTATACTAAAATATATATTTCAATATTAGGACCAAAACCCCTACTAGAAACTATGACCCAATCAGTTTGGATGAAATTCGGAAGGGAAATGTAGCATGGGTTGTTGAAGACAATCCACCTCGTCTTAACGTGGAGGAGTTGAATGAATTTCGAAATGATTTGTCTGCATTGAGTATACAATGCAATGACGGTAATGTCCTGCATTCTTGTAAAATTAATCAAATTTGCTCTTACTAGTAGCCAGCATCTAACATAATAATATACTGATATTTTTCAGATTTGGTGATCAATTTGGATGATCTTGAGGCTGATGCCATGGATGAAAGTGAAGGAAGCCAAGATAACGCATTTGATGATGATATGGCCGATGAACATGATGGAGATTGAAACGACCTCGATTTCCACGAAGAGAAATCTACGGAGCCGAAGTGTAATATGACCATGACCATTTAAATCATATTACCCGATAACAGTTGAATATCATAATTCATACATCGAACAAAAGAGTGCAATAGAGAAGTTTACAGTAACTTATTACATCGTCACTTGGCGGAATCAGAGTTCATACAGCATAATAATAAAATCTTGAGGTGCGGAAGCTATCATCTTCGATCCAACTTAAACGTAGGCACGAAACCCTCAATCGCCGTACTCCCCAAACGAGTATTTACTCCTTGAACCTGAAACCAAATTTTCAGTATGATTTGTACTGGTCACACTCCCACCCTATGCATTGCTTTGTGGAAGTGGATGCAGAAAGGATATATCAAAAAGAACCTATAAGGCTGGGGTTTCCTATGCATTAATCAGATATATAAATAACAACATAGTAAATAAGTTTTAAACACATTCCCATCCCACACATCCATCACCATCCATCTCTGTAGCACCATCCCAACTCCTCCAACACCATCTCAGACTCAAGTCGACAAGCCAACTCCCTCTCGGCTTATCTCAGCGGCCCGCAGCCCTCAATCTGGCTCACGACCGGAAAACATACTCAGTGGAAGGTAGAACACTCTACTCTCTAGTCCGGTGCATGCGAAACTCAGGAAAGGTCCATAGCCAAAGGATTTGGCTTATGTATCAATCGATCAACCATACACTCTGCAGAGGTTTCACTAATCCACTAGATAACCATCATCGGTGTTGATCACCACCTAAGCAGATTTCGGGCGCCTACTGCCATAGAATGATGCCACTCTACCATCCAGCTCTGGATCGCTGAAACTATGAAGAGAGCATGTATCCGCTCCCGTAGGGGATGCCATGCCATGTACCCACTCTCGAAGGGGGTGCCATGATCGTCTCGGTAGGGTGTTAGCTCCATCCCATGCATATACCTTCCTATCACTACTCGTCTAGCAGTAGTGGCATCGATCTATCCAGCGGTTCAGCCGTCTCCCCCCCCATGGAGAGCGAGTGGAAAGCAAGAGATTCCTAAGGTCTGGATACCAGCGCAGCAGTTCCTAAGTGTGACCAAACCGGGATATCTTCATCAGGGTTTATCTTTAACGTGCTACCACAGCACCTTCGTCCCGGGCTCCACCTCTCAAAGGATCACACCCAAAGACCACCATCACATCTCAGTTAGCCCGCCACAGGCTCCTCTCATGGGAATATCCAGATCCATGCCCCGGCAAGACTTGCTCCAAAAGCTCATCGTAGATCCTGGCTCGATCGACTCAACCCTCACCCTACTCCCTGCCGTAAGTTCCACCCCAAAACCCAGATACAGCATCATCAGCTCACATGCCCATCTGATCCATCAACTCACACATCTAGCCTGGCACCCTCCAGGCCTTCCCAGGGTTCATCACGTCGTATCAAAATATAAGCGAGTGAAGTATATATATATAAATATAGCAGATAAGCAAGTGGCTAACATAACAACGGGTAAGCAGGTGAAAGTTTACATCAAGGTAGGGCTCATCAAGTAATAATCTATCATACAATCCTAACACAGGCAAAGCATTATAGCATCAGGAATTAAAGCACTAGCCATACTACATTTGTCATGCTTAATGGGATCTACGAGGTTGGATGAGGTGTGGCACCTTCACTGACGTAGCTATCGGACTTCTCCTGGTAGTCATTGTCGTCAGACTTGTCCTCGCTCGAGCCTGTAACGAGAATTAATGGTCGTGGGAGTGACCCCTATAGATTAGCACAAAGAACGAATGCCAAATAGAAGATCTAAATGCACCCAAACATATCCTAGATAGATAGGGCTCGATTTATAGAAAATTTAGATATGTGGATCGCATTTTTCGGAGCTCGTATGAATTAGTTATGATTTTCCAAAGATTTAACCATTTTCTGAAAAAGAAAAAGGGCCGATTTATCTGGTGCTGACACGTGGCGGCTCGGGATCCACTTGCAGGTACTCAGTCCATGATCACCATATCCATCATCTTCTTACCGAAGCGATCTCCTCCTCTGTTTCCTTCCCCACGGTGTGTCGAGGGGTCAAACTCGAGGGTTGGTGTGTCAAAGTGTCGAACTCGAGGGTCGGCGTATCGAGGTGTCGAACTCGAGGGTCGGTGTATCGAGGTGTCGAACTCGAGGGTCGGCTCGAGCACGTCCATTATCTTTTGCCGAAGCGATCCCCTCCTCTATTTCTTTTCCCATGTTGTGTCGAGGGGTCACACTCGAGGGTCGGCTCGAGCGCGTGATCCATCTCGGACGAGATCGGCTCGAGCACGGGGTCCATCTCGGATGAGACTGGCTTGAGCGCGGGGTTCCTCCTCGGCGATCGGCGGCGGGGAAACCCTTGATTCCTGGTGCCACAGTGGATCTCCGACGCCATTAACCCACCCATCGGCTTCGAGACTTCACGACGGTCACGTTGATGGGCTTCAAGGCGGCAGCTTTGCTTCCGGTGACGAGCTCCACGGCGGACGGCGGCTTCGCAGCGACGGCGCTCGGTGTACACTTCACACCGAGTCACTCTAGCTCCAATTGGTGGCGTAGATGCATGATTGGAGTCACGGAGCATCTGCCCGAGGCACCGGCGGTGACCAAAAGCCACGGCGGAGTCCGCGCAGGCAGCAACTCCCACGGCGGAACTCCAGCGTGTCCACGGTGCACGGCTACGGCTCTCAGCAAGGGTCCACGGCCTCCATCTCCTTGTTTAATCAATGCAGCACATCACGGCGGAGCTTCTCGGCCTCTTCTTGATCCCCGCAGTGGTTGGAGATGGCAGGAAACGACGGTGAACGGCGGCGCTCCAGAGCAGCGGTGCACGGAGACAACGGCTGGCAAGGTGGCTCGGGTCGGTGCTCCGGCGAGGCAAACGCGGAGCCAAGGGGTGCACGGAGTCCGTCTCATCAAGGCGAGCGCGTATCCGAGGTCGATGGAGGGCAGAGCTCGACGATGAGGCGGCTGGGTGACTTCGCCGCGGCGGCGCTCTGCACGCGGTGGTTGGCAAGGTGGCGCTCCGGTCCGGCATCCTCCCGATGCCGTGGTCCAAGGGCTGGGCTAGACCGTGTGTGTGCGTGTAGGTGTCCAAGATGGCCGGCAGAGGCCTCGGCCTACGCCCTCCCAAGGCAGAGCGCCATGTCCGGCAGCAAGGTCGGGGCGGAAGAGGGTGATGGCGGTGGTGCTCACCTACGGTTGACGAGGATCGAGGCGCAGTTCAAGTCCAAGCTCCAGTGTTCTTGTGGCTCTGGCTTGCGGTACGACCTCTCCTTCTTGCTCCTGGCGCAGCAGCATGGCGGAGCTCCTCTTCTTCTCCAATTTCGACGGCAGACAACTTTCTCTTCCCCGCCTCCCTCTTCTCCTACCTCCCCTCCTTCTCCAAATTGAGTGGCTCGAGATGAAATTGAGCTCCACCAGAGTGGTGGCGGCGGCCTAGGAACCCTAGAGCTCTGGCCCCTTGCTTATATAGGGTAGAGGCGGAGGTAGGTGGCCGGCGGACGGCCGATCACGGCTCCGGCTTGATCAAGCGGCCAAGGAGGGGTCCAGGTCACCGGTGGGGTGCTCGGTCTGGGTGAGCAGTGAGAGAGGGCTAGGTAGGGCTGGGCGAGCCTAAGCTTTACAGCGACAGCGCTCCACTGCGACGGCAACGCATGTGCGCGCGCGCGGGAGGGGAAATCCCCACGGCCGTGGGTGCTTTGTGCAGGGGTTGTCGGGCCAGGTGGCATGCGGGCGAGCGTCGATGCAGATTGAGCGGTCGAGGCAGGTTGCTTCAAGGCGACGCGGGGGAACAGGGCCTGGCAACAACGACGTCAGCGCGTGCGGCCGGTCGGGTGACCTCAGCGGCACTTATGACAGGCGGGGTCCACAGCGGGTCCCGGCCGTTAGCGGCAGCGGGGGCGACGGCGTGGCTCGGGCGCGGGCACGATGCTTGCTGGGCCGCTGCAGCGCGCGGGCGAGCGGGCGAACGCGTGGGAGAGCGGTCGGGCCGGCGGTCGGCTTGCTGGGCTGGGCTGGTTGGCCGGTCCGAAGGCTTTTTCCTTATTCCTTTTCTTTTTCTTTTATTTTTCCATTTTCAAATACATTTATATATACATGTGATGTGTGAATTATGAGCAACAAAATAGTGAGCATACATGGCCCAAATAATGTTAGGGTATTATTCCCTTAATGTTTATTTGTCAAAATAAATATTATATTTGCCATTTTTATTTTTTTTAACAGATAAACTAAATAAAATCCAAATCACTCTTGTAATGCAACATGATGCATGAACTATCGAAATATTGAAACAAAGCTTTGGCAACATTGAAATATATCATATGAAACATGAAGCATTTACATGAGACATTAATTAATTAAAAACACATAAATGCTATGCATGACATGATGGGGTTAATGCAAGGTTAAGGGTAGATGATGACATGTTGCACCACATCACTCAAGGTTTTATCGAAAAAAAAATTTGTAGCTCGGATTTTCGGGTTGTTACAGTCCTCCCCCTCATTGGAATCTCGTCCTCGAGATTTAAGAGGTGACATACCCTTCAAAGAGGTAAGGATACTGTAGCAGCAGTTGATTCTCATCCTCCCACGTTGCTTCACGTTCAGTGTGATTGCTCCAGTGAACCTTGCACATAGGGATAGACTTGCTTCGGGTCTCTTTGGTGTCATAACCCAAAATCTCGATGGGGTGCTCTTTGTACTCCAGAGTGTCTTGGATATCAAGCACATCCGTAGAAATTGCTTCTTCTTCTAGTACCCTTAAGCACTTGCGTAACTTGAAACATAGAATACGGAATGTACTCCTGCCAACTGTGGGGGTAGTTCAAGCTTGTATGCAAGCTTTCCAACTCTCTGATAGATGCGATAAGGTCCAACATATCTTGGGGCTAACTTTCCTTTCACGTGGAATCTGACGGTACCACGAAGTGGAGACACTTTGAGATAGACAAAGTCCCCAACTTTGAATTCAAGGTCTCTACGTCTTTTATCAGCATAGCTCTTCTATCGGCTTTGAGCGATCCTCAAGTTCTCTCTAACTTGAGCTACTCCTTCTTCGGCTTCCTTGATTTTGGTGGGGCCAAAGACTTCCCTCTCACCTGGGTGGTCCCACATCAACGGGGTTCTGCATGGTTTGCCATAAAGAGCCTAGAAGGGTGACATCTTGATACTAGCTTGATAGCTGTTGTTGTAAGAGAACTCAGCAAATGACAAACACTTCTCCCAATCTGTTCCATATTTGAGAACACTGGCATGAAGCATATCCTCGAGAATCTGATTCAACCTTTCTGTCTGACCATCTATTTGAGGGTGGTAAGCAGTGCTGTAGTCAAGGTTAGTCCCAATGGAATCATGAAGAGCTTGCCAAAATCGGGACATGAATTGAGGTTCACGATCTGACACAATACTCTTAGGAGCTCCATGAAGCCTCAATATCTCCTTGATGTACAGATCTGCCAACTGTTCTGCTCGTATCGAAGTCTTGACTGGTATAAAGTGTGCTACCTTTGTCAGACGATCGACTATTACCCAGATGGAATCATGTCCTTGCGGGGTTCGAGGCAATCCTATGATAAAGTCTATGGATATGCTCTCCCACTTCCATTCAGGAACATCGAGTGGTTTGAGTAATCCAGCGGGTCTTCTGTGTTCGGCCTTGACTCTGTTATAGATGTCACATTCGGCAACATGTCTAACAATGTCTGCTTTCATGCCTTTCCACCAGAAATACTTCCTTACATCTTGGTACATTTTTGCACCACCAGGATGGAGACAATACTTAGAGTCATGTGCTTCTGACAAAATTTCCTTACGCAAAGCAGGATTGCTGGGTACACAGATTCTGTCCTTGAACCAGATGGTTCCATGCTCATCTTCTTTGAATTCTGGGCTGTAGCCTAGCTTCATCAACCCATGTATGTACTCCATTTCTTCGCAACTCTTCTAAGCTTTATGAATTCACTCAGTGAGATTATACTTGATGCAAAGTTCATGCAACAGACCATGGGGTACTATCTCGAGCTGGAGATCTTCAATCTCTTTCTTTAACTCAGGTGGCAGGGTTGAAGTGAACAGAGCATGACAATAGGTCTTACGACTTAGAGCATCTGTGACTACATTTGCTTTCCCTGGATGGTGGTGAATCTCCATGTCGTAGTCCTTGATTAGCTCTAGCCATCTATGCTGTCTCATATGCAGATCTTCTTGGGTGAAAAAGTACTTCAAGCTCTTATGATCGGTGTATATTTCACACTTGTTGCCAATGAGATAATGTTGAGATAATGTCTCCAGATCTTCAGGGCGTGCACAACAGCTGCTAACTCAAGATCATGAGTGGGGTATCATTGCTCGTGCTCCTTCAGCTGTCGAAAAGCATAAGCAATAACTTTCCCATTCTGCATCAGCACACAACCTAGTCCTTGGCGAGAGGCATCATAATAGACGATAAAGTCGTTAGTGATATCAGGTAAGGCTAGGACAGGCGTGGTAGTGAGCTTCTCCTTCAGAGTTTGGAAACTTTGCTCACACTCGGGTGTCCATTCAAACTCGTTGGTCTTCTTCAAGAGATTTGTCATCGGACGAGCTATCTTTGAGAAATTCTCAATGAATCGGCGATAGTAACCCGCCAATCCTAAGAAACTCCTGATCTCGGACACATTGCGAGGTTGTTTCCATTCTTTTACGACCTCTATCTTTGCAGGATCTATAGCAACACCATCAGTTGAGAGTACATGGCCAAGGAAAGCAACTTCTTCAAGCCAAAACTCACATTTGCTGAACTTGGCATAGAGCTGGTGTTGAGATAGCTTCTCGAGCACTATTCTCAGGTGTGCTTCATGTTCTTCGGCAGTGGATGAATAAACCAGAATGTCATCAATGAAGACTACCACAAACCAGTCAAGATCATCCATAAACACTTTGTTCATCATGTTCATGAAGTAGGCAGGGGCATTTGTGAGACCGAAGGATACAACGGTGAACTCATACTGCCCATAGCGAGTGACAAAGGCTGTCTTAGGAATGTCCTCCTCGCGAATCTTCATTTGATGATAGCCAGATCTGAGATCAATCTTCGAGAAGTACTTAGCACCACGAAGCTGATCAAGCAAGTCATCGATCCTTGGCAGAGGATACTTGTTCTTGATGGTAACAGCGTTGAGATTGCGGTAGTCAATACACATCCTCATCGAACCATCTTTCTTTTTCACAAACAGAACAGCTGATCCCCAGGGCAAAGCACTAGGCCTAATAAAGCCCTTATCGAAAAGATCTTTCAACTGATTCTTGAGCTCTTCTAGTTCATCAACTGACATGCAGTACGGTCGCTTAGAAATGGGACCGGTTCCCGGCACGAGGTCAATTATGAACTCAACATCACGATCAGGCGGCATGCCTGGCAACTCTTCTAGAAACACGTTCTCATATTCCCTGACAACGGGGACATCAACGAGAGCCTTCTCCCTTTTCCTGAGATTCTGCCTGAGACTTGAGTGCATTCAGGGCACATAACACAGATATTGATTTATCCTTCTGAGGTGCACATCTAACTGCTTGGCCAGAAGGGTGAGTTATCTGAACATATCTGGATGAACAAGAGATCAAACCCTTGTGCTCGGTAAGCCAATCCATGCCTAGGATGACATCCAAACCATTTGAAGGTAGCAGGGTAAGGTTAGCTCGAAAGGTTAGACCCTCGATAGAAAGCTTCACTCCCTTACAGATATGGGTGCTTTTTATCTCACCTAAGGGAAAACTGATGACTACAGGCTCCAAACATGGAGTGGTAGGTATTTGTGGAGAACTTGTTCGGTTCATCAGTTGTGCCATAGTTGTGGCTGTCCTATTGCCATTTGCTTGCGAACTTGTTAAATTGTGAGCCTGTAGAGGCTACATTAGATTGAGAGAGCCACTATTTGAAGTTTTTTTTCTATTTCTAATATTACATAATCTGTTGAACTAGATAGTGTGATGGAGTGTTGCAGTGGTCTCGGAGTCACGGTGTTGGTAAAAGTTTCTCGTTTGCCTGCGCCCCATTAAACCGATGTGAAAGCACCTTCCACTTACCCCGATGTACTCCAAATCTTGAGCTGATAACAATTACAGAGACAACAAGTATATAAAATCAGAAGAACAGCCCAACCCCACCTGTACTGGAGTTTGGAGTGATTCTTGTCCGAAGGTCTTTGGTATGAAAAATGGCTTTAGGCTTTGGAGCGGGGATTCCATTTCATGCAAGATCCGAATAAAAAATGTTGCAAGTGCTGTACTGCATTTCCTTCGAAGAAAAAAAAATAAATGATGTGCGGCTGTTTCATTATAGCTACTGCTACCTCCGTCTTAAACTGCAAGTCATTCCAAAAATTTTGGAGTCAAAACATCTTAATTTTAACTAAATTTGTATAGTAATATAATAATATTTAGAATATCAACTAAGTATCATTAGATTCTTCGTTAATCATATTTTCATAATATACTTATTTGATATCATAAATCTTTGTAATCCTTTTTGTAATATTGATCAAATTTAAAATACTTTGACTTTCTAAAATTATTGGAATGACTTACAACTTAAGATACCATTCATCGAGAACAGCGAGAAAAAGACTAAACGGTGAATTTTTCCTGTTAATTAATTAATTAATTAATTGTGCCCTATAGAACGTGGTGAAAAGACTAAAGAAACATTGACATGCATGATCTTTTTCCTTTTCCACTAACCCCATTTCGGACTGTGCTTACGGCGGCCAAAAATATCTTGAGGAAGTCAGGAGTGCAAATGACCAACTATTATTATTTTTTTCTCCTAACAGACACTTGGCTTACCATTCGACATGTCACTATACCATAGCACTAAGCGCAGAAAATTAGAAAATCAGGTACTACAAGCTCTAGAACTTTCGAGGTTCCCAGTCCACTCTGTCTAATATCGCAATTAGTTTAGTCGTAACGAGGTGATACGACCATACGAGCAGAAAATTCGAAAATCAGGTACAACAAGTTCTAGAACTTTCGAGGTTCCCAGACCACTGGCAATACTAATATCACAGCTTAATTAGTTTATTATTAGCCCTAACGAGGCGGGGCCCACGCATATAAAAAGCCGGGGCCTGATTGGAGCGAGTACTGTCATCCCACGCTGCCTTCCCGACACCTGTTCCGTTTAAAATCCGGGGCGTCGACGTGGCCGCGTGCGCAGCCACAAACCCTCCCGCGCCGCCGCAATTAACAAATCGCTAACCAGCGGAAACCCAACTCTAATCGCCCGCTAAACTGCTCCCTCCCTCCTCCGCTAAAAAGCCAATCCCGCTGCATCCTCGCTTTTCCTATCCCCCCACTTGGATGCTTCTAGACTCGCCGATACGATCCTTCTAGACACTTCGACGCGCCAAACGCCCGTTATAAAGGCCGGTCACATCCGGGCGACGGCATATCAGCACCCGCTCACAGCCCCCTTGCTCACTGGATGAATGGATGGGGGGGCGGACGGAATTCGCGAGAGGACGCCAAGGTACGGAGTAGTCTCTAGACGCCATTATTGTTGTGTCTTCTCTTTCCTGTGAGATCTGTTTTTGCAGGGATTTCGATTCGATGTCATTTTTTTTTTTCTGTTCGGAAGTCGTGTGATGTTCTGTTGAGAGGTGAGCGCGGCGGGGATCCACGGGTCATCCGTGTAGTGTTCATAGTTCTTACATTAGAAACTTAGCTGCTCCTCTTTCCTGCGTGTTCAAGAAAAAAAAAAAAAACCTAGCTGCTCCAGTCCACGGTCAGATTTCAACTCAAATGCCAATGAGCTTGTTTAGTTCTGATACGATGTTGGAGCATCTCCACCAGATCTCTTATGTTCCTTCTCGTATAACTTGTCCCTTAAATTGCCTTAAAATTTATCTACTGTAAAAATTAATCCAGATATAAGAGAGCACTGCTTTAGCAGATTATCTGAAACTCATGTTTAGGACATGGGAGAGGGGGTTGTCTCCTTTATTTAGGAGAAATGATGTTTTTTTAGGAGATCCCTTAAAAATTATAGGTATAGGAGACGAGATAGAAGATCTGTTACAACATTTCCGTCTGCTATTTCGTCTATTTCAAATTGTAAGTTGTTTTGGCTTTTTGAGGTACATAGTTTTTTATTGAATAGATCTTGATATACCTATATCTGGGGGGATATAAAAAACTATGCATTTAGAAAAAAAAAAAAACAAAATGACTTGAGATTTGGAACTGAGGGAGTACTTTTTAGGTATACGAGATTGGATAGGATTTCTGGTGGAGATGCTCTTTGATCTTTGCTGATTATCGCATTTTGTATTGTTGTGGGGATTTACCTTTTGTTTGTTACAAGTAGCACTGATTTACTTTGTTGTTTCATTGTCAGCATCCATTTCTCAGACAGTTCAACATTTTGTTGCTGGCCGGTCTGCGTACTGCATATGGTGGCACCAAGCATGAGGCAAGAACTGCATTACTTGCAAGAAAGTAACAAGTAAGATACCAAAGCTTGTAGTTCATTATAAGGTTAGGTGCTGCCTCTTTGGTTTCTCCAAATCCTTGTTCCACAAACGGCCCTTTTTAGCTTGTATGTAGTCCTGTGATTCACCTTTATCGCCTTTGAGTTCACCATTATGGGCCTTCTTCCTGCTGACCCTTCTGTACAGCTCAGGATTTGTAATTTTTCTCATCATAAATTATGAGTTGTTTTATGGGGAATGAAAGCAAAACATGATTTATGTGCCCACTTGAAGTGTGCTTCAACTAGAACACATAGTTTTTTCAACCAAAACATTTTTAAGTACAAACTTGAGTGAAATCCACATGCAGATATGCCCATTGACTATCAAGAACTAGTCCCCAAATGAAGATTTTGTGTTACTTCTTATTTACTGCTAATATTCTGGGACCTATTACTCCCTCCCTTATTTGATATTACAATTGGTGTGGCTAGGAGCTTTGATATTCCAGGACATGCACACTTGAACATTTATTCTTGGAGAGCAAATTTCTAAAATTTGTCAGCTATATTTAAAACTATCTAGATCGGTGATATAAAAGTTCCATCGCTATCTTCTTTTGGTTAATGCACATTCAATGTAATGCATCTGTTTGAATAATGAATAAACAATTTTTTATTCAATTTACTCTCCCTAACTATTTCTAATAGATTCACTTTTTTGTTTTCCATGACACCATAATTTATATTAAGTAGTTCCCCATTTCACCCAAAAATTTTTGGATTTTGGCCCATCATTTTGCAAAATGAAACTAAACACCACCCAAATCTTTTGGCAAAAAGTGGTCCATTCTCCATTTTGGATTTTGGGCTCAAGAGGCTAAAAAAAGACCAAAACCAAAAGTGATGCAGCCCTCACCCACCCCATGAAAAATTTGGCATTTTGGATGAAACTAAATACACCCATAAAAAATTAGCATTTTGTATTTCATTAATCCAAAGTAGTTGGCATTTTGCATTCATAGGGAACTAGACACACCTTAAGAAAATATGTCATGAAATTTTCATCATTATTTTGATACCTTTAATGTTATGATGAAAAATTGATCATTTATTTTATTAACATAATTTAGGGTGTCTGCTATCATCACCCAGGGCCAACATTAGTAGTTGGAGGGAGTAAATTGAACCAAAATTTTGCTTCGGGGTTATTTAGAAAAAAAAAAACTTACTTGAGGGAAGTAATTCAACAAAATTTCCCAAAAAATGTAAGTTATTCGTGAAAAGTCAAATAGCATCAAATAAATAATGGAGAGAATATTACAGTGGGCACATCCACTTTAGTAGTTTAGTGTCATATTGGTGTAACCATCGGCTCCCATTGGGTAAACCACAACTTTGCTTTCGGCAATCGAAGTTCAGTTACCAAACACTGTTACATATTCAAATTTTGATAGAATGATTGCTTGCCATACTGGCCAGAAGCCCCAAATGTTGTAACTTGTGAGCCAATATGATAGGCACCAAGTACTTATTAACAGTCCCCAACATGCATGTGAACCAATGATCTACATAGTATCATACTGAAGCTGTGACCATGTAAATCCTTTCATACAGGAAAAAGAATTATCTTCCTTAATCTATAATTTTCAAAACATATCTACTGGAAATTAGGATGGCCAACCGAGAACCAAATAAACTTGGGGGCAGAGGAGCAAAATCGGTACTTATAGCCAGCGGTAATGCCACGTTGCTGTAGGGTAGTTCACTGGTACCAGGCAAGAAAAAAAATACGAGCGCTAAATAGCTCACTTTGAAAATTTTAAGCTGTTCCAGTTTAGCAATCTGCTTCGATTTAGACATGCTTCTCTAGTTGTGCACTACCACAACCCTGATACTAGCGTCATTTCTTTGTTTTCACTTTTCAGTGGATATAGGGAAATCGTGCAGTTAACTGTTGTATTTCTATTTCTTTTTCTTGAACACACACCAGAGCTGCACATCTTTGTATTAAGAAGAAAAAGGGGTAAGAGCCCTTACAACACACCCACACTCCAACACACACAAGAGAGTAGACAAATCGTTTCACGTCTTACAACAAAAGCGACCTTGTGACTGTTGTGTTGTTGACCTTGTAGATAATTCTGCACCGGAAGGTATATCATCGTACCAATATGAAAGTGCAGCTAAGGACCAACTAATATGATTTATCAAAGAAATAGTGAGCCCACTTTAATGCTGGCCTGCTGGCTGCTGGGATGGTATGTGACCCACAGTCTGCCAACATACCTTACCCACTGGAGTTTCGACTAGCATTAGGGATAAATGTGCATCCAGTTTCAGTTCCAAACCATTAAACTTATACTATTCCTTATTGTAAGGTTCAGTCATCAATGAAGCCAAATCCATATACATCATGCAAATCCCAAACTGAAACCCAGTGTATCTTCAATGTGGAGGAGCCTCATGTGACATTATTGATACTACCTTTGTCCTGTACAGAAGCCATTTTGCTCACTCAGCTAGTTTTCATAAAAACTTACTGCAACCAGAGTGCTCTGCGTTGTATGAAATTGTTGAAACACCATGATAGTTTTGAACTTGTACTGTATCTTCTTAGTGCAGTTGAAGTCTGTAACATATCAGAGCATAGTTATTATGCTTTCTTCATACTCAAAGTAACTCAATTTGTTTGGATATAGAAAGAGTATTTACCCCAGTTCAGGAGCCATCAATTCCTTGCATTGTTCCCCCTGTGTTGTGATTGCCTCTGTTCAAGATTAGCGGGGACATTTGCATATTGTGTTGTAATACTAAAGCTGTAGGGAGTGCTAGAGCTTGCATTAGCAACACCTCTTGGTTCACTGGCCTGGAGCTAAAATTGATTTGTTTAACTTCATGCTGACAAAGCATATTTATTTGATTAAAGTTTCTGCAAAGATCATTCATCAAACCTTCCTATGTAGTTCCACTTTTTGCTGTGACATGATATGTACACTTCTACTGAGTTCCATGTTTTCCTGGTAAATTAGGCTACCCTGTTTCAACGTCAGTATAAATTAAGATGTCAGTAACTTCCATGCATGATCATTCGATCGAAATAAGAAAAACAACATTGCTTTTAGGACTTAACCTTCCTGTGTAACTCTTCAATTTCACTTTTCAAAATATGGTCCTGTTTGACATTACTGCATATTAGATTGAAGTGAATAGAAAATCAAAACGTGGAAACAAAATGGTTAATGAGTATGACCTTCCTCATTCTGATACCACGCAGGCTCATCTCAAGACGACTCTCTAAATTTTGGAGGTCTCTTACACCTAGGCCTGAAAGCTCCTCTCCCATTAGTTGCCTATACAACAATGAGAAAGAGTTTCTCACATTATCTTAATGTAGGATACTAAAACTACTCTCAAGTAAAATTACATGGGTACACAGGTGGAAGCGAAGCAACTTATTATATTGTTAGGAGAAATTAGCTATCAGTTTCATTTCCTGAAATAGTGAATGCTGTAACTAGATATTTACTTCATCCTTGGTTGAAACATTTCAATTTTATTTAATGTTCTATGAAGTTTTTCATGTGGCATTGAAACTTTCTATTGTTGAGCGATCCTTCCTTTTTTGTTGCAGAATCAATTGCAAGATCATACTTGTGGCTTTCTTGCAAGTTGTGCAGTTGTTGCCTCAAGCTTGCTGCCTCCCTTTGCCAGAGCTATTGGTAAAACAGGAAGTACTGTCAGTTTCTGAGCTACAAAATATAAATGTACAAAAATAACTTAGAAATGTAAGCATAGTATACTAGTACATTGCTAAAGATAAATCAATACTCAAGAACTTCCACATGTTGTTAATGGCATCTTTTGCAGATTAACAGGATTCAATCAATTATATTGCTGGGGTAGTCTACATCAAATGCATGGGAT
Source organism: Bothriochloa decipiens (assembly GCA_023333625.1). Taxonomy (NCBI): domain Eukaryota; kingdom Viridiplantae; phylum Streptophyta; class Magnoliopsida; order Poales; family Poaceae; genus Bothriochloa; species Bothriochloa decipiens. The sequence goes on along the minus strand of CM041635.1, from coordinate 50,815,877 downwards.
CGCTTTATTGAAAGCTAACACGGCTTTGCTTTCGTGTACTCTTTCTTTTGGGAAGCGATGAAATGGACCGTAGAATGGAGATCTGACTGTCCACGCTGATAAAAGATGGCCTTTGAACACCTCTACAAAACTTCCAGCTCCAATGGCATCAGGAGCACGCTCCCCTGCCAACCGATCACGTCTGGCCGTCTCCAGTGGTGTACCCAGTTGGAAGTTTAAGAGAGGCTCTTGGGGATGCTCATCTCCAACTGAAGCTACCCTGCGTGATCAGGTTCGTAGGCTGTCTCCTGCATTCAGCAGCAACACCGCCACATTTCGCCTGACTGGCCCACCTCCACTGGACCGATTCCTAAGCCAGGAGCACACCAAAACCTATTCTGAAAGTACAGGTGCTTGTAGTTTAGGAGGTTTTTATTTTTATCCACCTTTGCTTCGGATAATCTAACTAACAGGGTTGCTTGGATGGCTTATTTTCTAGAGACGATGATGGTGGGTGCCTAATGCTGGCTTGAAGATGTGGGCTCGGGGACTGCTGCATTCGTAGTTGACTTGGTGCCTCCCTTTTTCATACCACGTGGCCAACAAGAACCAAGTGTAACTTAAAAGCCTGCTGCTTTGAACTTTGCAGCCATTCAGAAGTCATCTTGAGTTATTGTAAACTCTTTACATTGCCTATTTGGCAAGACATGTCAGCGACTACCTTGTTTATTGTAGTATTTAGCTTGTTATTTTGAGGACAATTTCCTTGTATATTGAACTAACGTGGCAAAAATGTATATCAATCCATCATGTTTCATGTAGTGTAGGTATATGTATGCATGTATGTTTGAAATAAATATCTCTGCCCTGTTTGGATGGTGGTGTGAGGTTCCTGCTTGGCAGGTAGCAGCAACTCAGGTGTCCGATTGGATATATAATTTTGCTTATGTATGTTTGTCCCATGAGCATCCCAAATTATTCCAAAAGGTCCCAAGCGGCTGGCGTTTAGTGTGATTATTATGGCCTGAGCCGTGAGGATATCTATTTGGCCATCTAGACGGCGTCAAGTAATCGATTTCAGACTTTCAGCATGAAACAAATGCTGTACCTTATGGGTAAACCTGGAACTTTCTTCCGAACTGGCTAATGTTGCTACTCAGGAACTAGCCAAAGTTAGCTATTGTGCCTGCAAATAAGAGGGCTAATAACTGGGCTAATTTTTTAGCTGAGTCTTCAACTAGTTATTAACCAAGTACCTAGCCAACCACAGCTCATTTTTAGTTGGCTAGTAATTAGCTCTGTGTCTCCAATGGACCCAAACTGAGTTGAATATTCCCAAGCTAAAGAACGAGTAATGAATTAACAAAAGAAAGCGCACCTTCAAACTATCAAAGCTCCACTGCAGTACATCTTTGAAAGCAAAGCAAGTGCACCTCTGAACTAGAATATACATGTATATCTCCTACTGTGCCTCGCAAAGTGCGGTGGGAAGTTGGTCCGCAGCCTTTTTCAAGAGAATTGCATGGAACGAAGGCCAACTAGAATACATACATACCATATACTTGATACTTTTATTTAGTAAAAAATTGTCCTAGGAATACCTGGCTTATTGTGGACCTCAAAAGTGTTGGCAAAAGACACTGGAATTTGGTGAGCCAAAGGCACCATGACCCTTTGGGCTTACTTTATTATATAGCAAAGGTTTACTTGGATTACAAAAAGCTCATAGAGCATATTCTAACAGCATATAGCATATAAAATAATAAAGTAAACAAAGATAGGTTCCTTAGCTATCAAACAAACTCATGGCTTTGAACATGATCAGCTCAAGGGCATTACAGTAACCTAGCAATTGAATTAGGAAAATAACTAAGTAACTGATAGCATAGCTGACAGGCTTATGCAACAAAAAGGTATACTACCATTCAATTCATTCTCTCGCCCCAGCCAAAGTTACAGTTTTAGGCAATAGAAAATACAATTTTGAATGCTATTTCTACATGATATATTTAAAAATGTAGCAGAAATGTACTATTATATTGTGAGTAGCTTTTAGTTAAGGCAAATTATTAGCATCAATTTTAAATATTCAAACTCGTCAATATAGAAAAGTAACTTATAATTAACTTTTGCAATAGCTGACTAGACACAATCAATTGTCACTATTTGTGACTGAATAAAGAGACCAGACATCTAATCTTGGTCAGACCAATATACATCACATGACACTGAGTGTACTACTAACTTCTACTCTCTCCATCTAAGAAAGAACAGAAATCTCACTTTCCAAGAAGTCAATCAATCTTAAATTTGACTAGATCTATAGAAAAATAATATCAACATCTTTATCCTCAAATAGGTTTAGTATAAAAATATATTTCATAATTAGTCTAAAAATATTTATTATGCACAAAATATTACTACTTTTTTATATATTTGGATAAATTTGGGATTGTTTGACTCAAAAAGTTCATTCTTTTTGAGATGAGGGAGTAGTTACCAAGATATAAGTACTTTTTCCTCACCATACCATGAGTTCCGAAGTTGCATTGTTGGTGCCATTCTGCTCCTCCTCCTTTGCCTTTCCGTATCGGTCTATCACAGCTTTCATGCTAGAGGAAAATAAAGGTTGAAAAAAATGGCGCAGTTAGTGCTTTGTTAATTTGTATCTGAATTTGTAAGTATAGTAATATGACATACCATAGCATACAAACATATATATACGTATTAACTCTACAATGTTTCTTAACACACTCCTTAGTGTAATTCTTCAAATAGTTCTTTTGAAGGTCGATTCTTCAAATAGTAACACAAGGACAGTCAAGATTGCATGATTCATTCATTAATTAATAGCTCTTACGATTTATAATTTTCAATTATGATATATAACCTCTTCTCATTTTACATGGTCAAAACATTGATATATAAGCTCGTAGTTTCAGATGTTTTATTGCTATGATTCTAAATTTCTAATGGTGTAGTCCCAAAACTGAAACATTTTCTAGCTGACTTTGCATTGCTCAGATTGTTCTACTAAAGGTAACTGCCTCTAAAGCTTGCGTACTGAATTCATTAGAATAGATAATACTTCATTTTATTTGTTTAGGTGGAGATGAAACAGCAGTTCCATAAAAAACAAAACAAAACAAAACAAAACCTCCGATTTAATGATATATGAGGTTATTATCAGATTCTCACTAGTAGGACATATAATTCTTTCTGTCGCAATAATATGACCATGAAGCAGAAATATTGGTCACAAAAACAAAGGAACCCGAGACCATATATATTTCGTTATTAATCGAGCTTAATTATTTGAATAAAGGGTAATCTATGTTAATATTTTTTCGCAAAAAATAATAGGGTCCCTCAGCTATTTCTTTAATCTGCTCATACTCTAGAGAGCTAGCCATACGCTAAACAATGAATCAAGAAGATTAGATATAACAAATTGAACAGATCTGTTAAAGTTAAACCAAGTCTGATCAGTATGTGTGTGTGTATATATATATATATATAGAGAGAGAGAGAGAGAGAGAGAAAGAGAGAGAGTCACGTAAATAGGCAAAATTATTCTTCGTACTTGGTGCTGGAGAACTCGTAGAGCCTGCCGGTGCTGGAGAAGATGACGAGGCCAACCTCCGCATCGCATAGGATGGAGAGCTCCTTTGCCTTCTTCAGCAGCCCGTTCCGCCTCTTAGAGAAGGTCACCTGCCTGCTCGTCGAGTTGTCGATCCTCCTTATCACTATCTTCCCCCCTCCCCATGCTCTTCCTTCTTCTGTGTCTCTCAGATCTAGTCTACCCGTGTCTATCTATAGGAACAAAAGGCAAGACGAAGAGATGGCCGGCCGGCCGGGACCATTGATCTGATGATGAAGACGGAAGGGTAGCCTAGCCTAGCTAGAGGCAGGTTCCTAGCTTCCAATTGTGGTTCACAGCCACAGCTATGTACCAACAAAGAGAGGATGAGAGAAGTGCCGATTAGGTTTTATGCACGAATTTGAGGATGCAAGCTCTGGTGGCCAAGTGGCTCAAACTAGCTAGTGTAGTCCTCTAAACATAGGAGTATTTAGCTTCTCACTGGGGCTACCTGCTTATTAATTATTAATCCCTATACTGATGTGATGCACATATATAATTAAATTAACCGTGTTATATTCTGTTGATAGCACTAGCTAGCGCAAATGGAAAGCATCCAAGTGATTGACGTGACCATGTATAGTTGTTTGATTTCACACACACAAAAAAACTC